>PVKZ01003948.1:0-104791 GCA_004027375.1 Macroglossus sobrinus | reverse complement strand
GTGATCTAAGGTTAGAATTGGAGCTCGTTCTACCATAAATTCCTGGAGTAGAGAAAAAGAATGAGTGGGCTGTTGTCTTCTCTGGTTAAAACAAGGATGATCCAAGTATAAGGCAAATTTCTCTACAAGTGTAACATAGAAAAAGAGCTTGAGCTTCCTGGAACTCATTTTCTATGAAACAGGACTGAGCTGAACAACTCTCTCTCTCTCTCTCTCTCTCTCTCTCTCTCTCTCTCTCTCTCTCTCTCTCTCTCTTAAAGCGATAATCTTGTTAGGGAACACGAGATAAATACGATAATGACCTAAGGATATATATAACACTCCTTCAAATCTCTGACATGAATCTATTAATAATTTTCTTTTCATTCAGGGACAGCTGTTTTCTGTATGGAGTCATTTTGGGAAGCAGTGATGATGTAGTGGAAAGAGAACTAAGCTTGGGAATGCCCAAGCTCTTCTGTCTAACTTTAGAAAAGTCACAATTGCTCTGAGTTCTAATGTCCTTATTCGTAAAATGGGGTTAATAAGAACCACCTTATGTGGTTCTGGAGAGAATTAATTAAAACAACGTAAAAAGTGCATTGGATAACTTGAACAACTGCAAATGTAAGGTGATCTTAGAATATTTAAAAATACTGAAAGAATATGAAAGAGTATTTAAAAATCAGAATTAGTTACCTTATTTTTGTGACTCAAAGGGAGGAGTCATGTTATCTCAGATTTGAGATATAGCTCTACCTTTAATCAACTCTATTACTTCAGTTAAGTTGTTTAAATTCATTGGGACTAAATACTTCACTAAAAATGAGAAAAATAATATTATCTGCTTAATAGATTTCGAGTGAGAATCAAGAGACAACACACATCGAGCACTCAGCACAGTTCTGGTATATAGCAAATGTATGATAAGTGTTATTTTTAAAGCTGTGGTCTTTTCACTAAGATATCCCAGCAGGCCATTCCCATCTGTGAGACCCTGTCTCAGTAGCATCTTGACTCCCTCTGTGACATGTGTTTCTCCTCTTTTAAAAATGTTTTTACAACAGTTTTGAGATTATAATCATTACTTCAGTAATCACTATGGTCATATGATTTCTTTTGCATAGGACTTAGTGGATTTATCATCATTAAAGTTTCACTTCTATTGTGTTAAGTCAGTGTCACTGAAAAGTTTTACCGTATAAATAAAATCAAATAATTTCAGAATTAGTAAGAACTTTAAATCAAGTTATTTATTCAAATTGAGAATATCTACTGTGGCTTACCTGAAAAAATGATTCTCTTTATACCTTCTTGGATATTTCCAGTGACAAGGAGGTAACTACCTCACAAGATTGCTTTTTTTTTTAATGTACATTTAGATGTACATCTTGTAATCAAACATTTTCCATCTAAATTGAAAATAAATCTGTCTTTCTACCACATCTGCGCACAATTCCTGAGTCACCACATGGATCATCAATTACCAAGTCTCTTTACCAGCCCTGCAAACATTTGAAGACCATATCATATCTCTACTTAAAAAGAGAAAAACCCAATCTCTGGAATTTATAAGATAGTGCTTTAAAGCATTGACTTTGAAATTAAAGACTCTCATCTCAGTCACTTTCTAGTTGTGTAATCTTCAAGTTATTTAATCTGTTTTTTAGGTTTTTTTTTTTTGCTCAAATAATGTCACTTACTTTATAAAGTTTCCTTTTGAGATTAAATGCGATAATTTAAAAATTGATCATAATACTTAACACATGGTAAGTGCTTACACTGAATTATTAACTAAATATTAGCTATTTAGCCAATATTTTTTCTTTGAGATGGATTACAAACCCTTTATTCTATGTGCCTATTTTTCTTTAAAAATAATGACTTGAAATGCACATAATAATAGTTGACATCTAATGAATTAACTGATTAGATTTCTGTTTTGAATGCTGATGTTTATTAGAGATAACTGTATAGTCATATGGATGTATAGATATTTTCAAAAGCAATGAGATAAATTATATATCACAAGCAAAGGCTTGAAAGACATTAAAAAAATGAAAAGAAGAGTAGTGTTGCAGGTGATGTGAGGTTAGAATTGGAGCTTAATCTACCATGCAAACAGTCTAAGAAGACCATAGATATTTTCCACTTTACAGCATCCCTTCTTGATGATCTCATTACTATTGTTTCATGGCTGTATGATGAATTAGGTTGACAAATTAACTGCTCCCTCAGAGCCATCAGTGAGTCTGAAGTAGGGTTTAAGGAGGTCAGAAAAACTTCCAAGGGGGCAATCTAGGGAAAGTGAGAGTGTACAGGTCTTGATTATATAAACGCTATGAGACTTAATTCTTTATAAGGAGGAGAACTGAAGCTCCTTTGGCTAGAGGACTCTGTGCTCTACTGAGAAACAGTACTAGCTCTGTAAATTTGATCGTACTAAAACACTTTTGAAAACCTGACTGTATTCTCAGGTGTACTGTGAGTGTTTAAACTGCTGCTCGTGTCTCACTGTTAGACTATTCCTCATACATTAACGAGTGCACACACATAGGAACCTTCCCAGTTCTTGCAGACTTTTTTTCCTGAAATGGACCTAAAAATAAAATAGAATTATATAATCATATATTATCATGATGTTTGATCATAGGTAAGGACTAACGACCTTGGAGAGCCTTTGCTGACCAGGAAGAGATGATCGGAAATTTGCATAGCTCAGAGATACTATTTGGGTGTGGCTAGAATTAGTAACAAGTAGCAGGTTGTCAGCAGCACTTCTCTCCCAGAATATCACTGTTTCTTTGCCATCTTTTGCTCAGGTCTAGGGTGGCATGTGAGTTACTCATTTTGGCTTGGTCATTCTCTTTAAATATGTTTTTAAGTGGCACTTGCCACAGTTTATAATTGGAATCCCCATAATAATGTGGTTTTAAAACTTAAAAGCTCCTATATTGGAGTTGATATTAAGGTATAGTGTTAAAGGTATGGGATCAGCCTGTTGTATGATTTCTAAAACTAAGTTAGATATTCCTAAGGTGTGCTCTGAAGTCAAGACTGGAAATGACCAAGAAGTAAGAGAAAAAACACTTTTCCTGCCTTAGTAGATGATGATGTGAACTCATCCAGAAGGGTGTCATTGGCTAGCAGTGGAACAGGCTGTCTTAAAAAGCATAGGCAGAGAGCAGTTTCCTAATGACTGAGAACATGGACAATGGCATGAAACAGGTTTTAATCTTAGCTCTGTCACATACTAGCTCTGTAAATCTGGGAAACTTGCTTAATTTTTCTAAGCTTCACTTTCCTGCTCTGTAGATGGAAATCATAATTTTCATCTATAGGGTTATTTTTAAAAAAATGAATGAATCATATTTTTAAAGTGCTAAGCCTAGTCCTTGGAACACAGTAAAGATTAATTAAATGGCATGTGTATATCCATGAACCTACTTTTATTATTATTATTTATTATTATTACTATTATGTGAGTTATGAAAGGTTTTTGTCTTTTTACTCTGTGGGTCACTGTATTTCTTTCTTCATCACATGAATTTGATGCTTTTCTTGCTGCTAATATTTCTTTTGCTTAACACAGAGTTGCTTCAAGTCCACTTAGAAAATGTTAAAAGGACCAGAATAACCAGAGCATCATATCCTGATAGAGTTGGGGTTATTAGACCTTCTAAATCTGGAAAAAGGTATTCTGAAGAGAACATAATCTAAATCTATTCAATAACATTATCTAATACAACATATTTGCAAATAATACCAGTATTAAGGAAGACACTTGAAGAAGTAAGTTTAAGATACAAAAAAGAAAGGAATGCTTTTCATTGGGATTTATATTTTTGCTCTACATTTTTACAGACATTTCATAAACTTTACTTTGGTACCAGGGTATATTTGTTGTTGGTTTTGTTGTTATAATAATTATAATTTTCATTTTGTAGATGATGAGTCTATGTCTATGAAAAATGTTGTATAAATTATTTTAACTAGTATAGCTAATAAATGACAAAACCAGATTTAACTTAAGTGTTTTGATTTCTAATGCAATTTCTTTTCCTGGTATTTTTCTAAAGCTAGTAAATAGTGAGAGTTTGTTACTCAAAGATATTGTGAGAGTTCAAAATATAAATATGCCTAAAGAAAGTAAATCCATAAATTAAACAACTGAAAAAGGTCTCTCAACATGAGGATGTTTTGAATATATATTTAAACTTCTGATCTTATTGTAGAGGACAACCATCTGTTTCTACAAACATTCTTTCCAGAAGTTGAGTAGACTATGGCTCTGAAATAAGTGTTTCTTATAACCTGATATTTTTATATAGATCGTGCCATTGATAAGAAGGCTGGTTGTTGCTTGTTAAAAGCACAGCCAAAGCACTCACCAGCGAAAAGCTTGATAATTTATCGGTGTTCAGACTTCTTTGTCTTGGGTCCCTTTTCAAGGTCTGACTTTCTCACAGCTATGAGGAATGTCTCAGTGGTGACAGAGTTTATCCTCCTGGGCATCCCATACACAGAGGATGTGGAGACCATGCTCTTTGTCCCGTTTTTGATCTTCTACATCTTCACCCTTATGGGAAACCTGCTCTTTTTACTGGCAATTGTCTCCTCCACTCGACTTCATACTCCCATGTACTTCTTCTTTTGTAAACTGTCCATGTATGACATATTTTTTCCCTCTGTGAGTTCCCCCAAGATGCTCTTCTACCTCTCAAGGAATAGCTGAGCCATCTCCTACACAGGTAGTGAATCCCAGTTCTTCTTCTACCATTTCTTGGCCTGTACTGAGTGTTTTTTTGTGCACAGTGATGGCCTACAACCACTTTGTTGCCATATGTTACCCTCTATGCTACACCATAATTATAAGCCACAGAGTGTGTGCCATTTTAGCCCTGGGAACCTCATTTTTTGGCTGTTTCCAGGCCACCTTTCTAATCACTCTCACCTTCCAATTGCCCTACTGTGGCCCCAATAAAGTGGACTATTTCTTCTGTGATATTCCAGTGATGCTGAAGCTGGTTTGTGCAGATACCTCCACCCTGGAGATGGTGGGGTTCATCAGAGTGGGCCTCATGCCCCTCAGCTGCTTCCTTCTCACCCTTACCTCCTACAGTTGCATTGACTACTCCATTCTGCAGATTCACTCTGCAGAAGGCTGACATCATGCCTTCTCCACCTGCAGTGCTCACCTCACTGCTGTTTTACTTCTCTACATGACAGTGGTCCTCATCTACCTAAGACCTACCCCACGTCCCTGGTTGGATGCCACTGTTCAGAGCCTGAATAACCTAGTCATCCACATGCTGAACCCCTTGATCTACAGCCTCAGAAATAAGGAGGTAAAATCATCCCTGAGGAAAGTCTTATATCAACTGGGCTTCCTTCTGGAACAGTTGTAGAGAGAGAAGAGCAACTAGCACGTCAACTGCATTTCATAGCTTATAAGATATTTTGATATGGTTTTCACAATTACTTTTTAAGTTGAGAGTACAGATATTACTATGACTATCTTCATTTTATAACACAGGGGACTAAGATTCAAAGAGTTAAAGTGACTTGTTGAACAATGCATGGGAGTGATGACAGGATGAAGAGTAAGAGGCTGGTTTTCTGACTCTGGGACTTGTGCTTTCTTGAGGATATCATACTGCTGATGAGGTATTTGTCCAGGAGGCAGAAGAACTGAAACCTTCTGCTTCACAATCTTTCTTTTCTTTACCTTCTTACATCTTCTTCTCCACTTATTTTCCCCCTCACCCTGACACTTGGCTGCATTGGCTGTCTTCTCATATATCTGAATTGGATAAACCCTAATTTTATTGGTATAGATGTTGTTGAAAAAAAAAATGAGAGAGGTTCATTCCTATGGCTTTAAGTAGCACCTTTAAAGAATATAAAAAAGTTGTATAAAGAGAAGGACTTCTGTCTAGGACCTGAGGCAGATCTTTTATGAGTGAAGCAGAGGTACTGGTGTACTGAATCTCCTAAAAACTCTGTCTGTTGGGCTTAGACGTGAAAGCAGGCCCTGACTATAGATGTGTGACATGTAAATGAAAACGTGGAAAAGGCAGATGGGGGAATCCATGATGGGGTGACTGTGCTCTGATATCATGTTAGAAATATCTGGACTTGGCTTTGTATTGTTCTGTACAACCAGGGGACAATTCTGGGTCCAAGTTGCCTATGTTTTATGTCTTTGGCTTCTCCATTTAACTGAAAGAGTTTGACTTTTTCCCACATTCCTTCATTTTTTTCTTTCTTTCTTTCTTTCTTTCTTTCTTTCTTTCTTTCTTTCTTTCTTTCTTTCTTTCCTTTCTTTTTGGCTGAAATGTGCTAAGAATAAAAAAAGTGCTATTTTAATACTGTAATCTATTGTTTTCATGACTGAATTAATTGAGAATTTTATCACACTTGGGGCATATAGTTGCTATGAAGTTTATTCTTTAACAGTAAAGTGCAGAGGGAAGGATACTGGGAAGAGGATGATGGAGAAGGAGGGGACAGAGGCATAAACCATTTTTTTCTCCTGTCTGCATTTCTCAGAATCAGAGAGCAGCCAAGGAACCTGCCAGACCAAATCAGCTCTGCTCTGTCTTTGCTTCTAGCCACATGCTCGTGCTCTGGAAACAAACTCTTGTCTAATCACTTTCCTTAAATGCCCCCAAACACTCGTAGTACTGATTCTCTTGTTTCTCATTAAACAAGAGCTTAAAGGAGGTGAAAATACATCTTAAATTATTTCAAATTTGGTTGAAATTTGGTTGAAATAATTGTTCTATTATTTCAAATAGAACAATTTATAAGAATAAAGATGTGATCCAATTTCCTTTCATTTTTACTCATACAAAATCATTTGATAAATAATTTTGTGCTAGGGGTGGGGAATACAAAGATGAAGAAAACATGATCCTACTAAAAAGATCGTAGTCTACTGGAGTAAATAAACAGATATGCAACTAACTATAACATCCCATGATAAATAAAGGTATAAAATACAGCAGAAAATGTGAAATACATTTTTTTCTGGGGCTGTGGAGGGCCCCCACAGAAGAGCTGCTGAAGGTTAAATTCTTTTGTTTGTTTGTCTGTCTTTTTCCTTCCCTACCCTGATGAAGAAGAAGAGAAATGTTTTACAGGGAGAAGCAACATACTTCTCAAACTTTTGGTTTTGGGGGGTGGTAGTAAGGATGAGAGGTAATTTCTTGAGTGGGTATCTCAACTGTTTGCCATCTATGAATGAGTGTCCTTGTAGGAAAAATAAAATTCATTTGACCTGTTTTCAGGCTTCTTCTTGCAGCTCAGCAATTTGTTCCTGAATTGGAGATATGCCTTGCACAAATGGCTCTATCTCTATCTTCTTAAGCAAATTGACCTTTCTACTTATCTCGAGGTTTCTGAGAAATGTAGGCACTCTCCCATCTCCAGGTAGTGCCTGAGCTCTCTTCCCACCTAAGCAGGAGCCCAGAAGGTCAGGCCCAGGTTGAGGTGTGGAGGCCCAGGTTAGGTCTGATAGTAGAACAAGACTTGTTTGTGTTCTAGAACTGGAAGAATTTGAAAGAAAAAAAAAGTCATTGGGAGAAATCAAAACCACGTAGATCATCAATCTAGCAGAATATTTAATCCACAGGTGTGTACCATAGACAGAGACTCAAGTCCCCAATTCAGGGAAGCAGGAGAGCAAGAATAGTGAAGCAGAGGTTCAAAGTATGTTTTGAGCAGAGTGCTACAGCAGCAGCATTTCCTGAGACACAGGATTCAAACATGGCTTAGGTGTGGCATCCAGCACCTGACCCCAGATGGATTCTAGTTTTCTTAAAGGCTTCTCTGTTCACTCCAACACTTTGTGCAACATACCTTTTTAGCTTTAATTACTGTCTTTTTGCTCCTCCCTAAATTTGTTACATAACCAACACCTGTTTTGAATTCCACCTGTATTGTGTTTTACCTACAGCTCCCAGAGAGAGAAACTATGGTGTGGGCATCTACAGTGGAAACCTGTGATATGGACACTGAAAGTGGAACTGAGATGATGGTTGCTCACACGACATTGGGTGATTGCGAACAGAAGTTTTCAAAGGAGTGTGCACAGTAGATGCCTATTCTATTTATACTTTGCTGTCCCTGGCACCCTGCTGATTTGTTCTAAATCAAATTAACTTAAATGAATGAATAACTAGTCAGAATTAATGATGTTTTCAGAACTTGATTTGCAATTTGTTTTTTGAGAATATTGCCTTTACCTTTCCAAAAATACTTATTCAAGCTAAAGGAATAGAATAATTTCTATTTTGCTAGTTCACTTAGGGAAAGAGGAGCAATAATACCTGTAGTTATTGAAATGATGAGTTGGGGAGAAATAATCTATTATTTATCATTCTTTTATTTTATATTCCATTGTTTAAAAAAATACTATTTTCACTGTTGTTTTGATGATATTCTATGTGACATCAGAAAGCCATTCTTCATTGTCCAGCTGGATGCCTTTTTTTTCAATTAGAGTTGACATTTAATATTGTTTTATATTAGTTTCAAGTGAACAGCACAGTGTTCAGACATTTATATAATTTACAAAATGGTCCCTCTGATTAGTCTAGTACTCACTTGGAACTGAACATGGTTACTACAATATTCCCTATACTGTACTTTTCAGCACCATGACTATTTTGTAACTACCAATTTGTACTTCTTAATCCCTTCACCTTTTTCATCCAGACTCTCTACCCACTTCCAATCTAGTAATCACCAGTTTGTTCTCTGTATCTGTGAGTCTGTTTTTGTTTTGTTTACTTATTTTGTTCTTTAGATTCCATATAAAGTAAAATCATATAATATTTGTCTTTCTCTGTCTGACTTATTTTACTTAGCATAATATTCTCTAGTTCCGTCCATGTTGTTGCAAATGATAAAATTTCTTTTTTTATTCTATTGTATATATGTACCACAACTTCTTTCTCCAATCGTCTGTTGATGGACACTTAGGTTACTTCCATATCTTGGCTATTGTAAATAGTGCTGCAGTGAATGTAGGGATGCATATATCTTTTTGAATTAGTGTTTTATTTTTATTTTTTTAGCTAAATACCAAGAAGTGTGGAATTGTTAGGTAATAAGGGAGTTCTATTTCTAATTTTTTGACTGTATTCCATAGTGGCTATACCAATCTGCAATTCCGCCTACAGTGCATGAGGGTTCTCTTTTTGCCATATCCTTGCCAGCACTTGTTGTTTTTTGATTTATTGATAATAGCCATTCTGACAGGTGTGAGGTGATATCTCATTGTGGTTTAATGTGCATTTTCTCAGATGATTAGTGACCTTGAACATCTTATCATATGTTTATTGGCCATCTGTATGTACTCTTTGGAAAAATTCTTATTCAGGTCCTCTGCCCATTTTTTAATCAGATTGTTTGTTTCTTCGGTGTTGAATTGTATGAGTTCTTTATAAATTTTGAATATTAACCCCTTATCAGATGTATCACCGGTAAATATCTTCTCCCTTTCAGTAGATTGTATTTTTGTTTTGTTGATGATTTTCTTTGTCGTGCAAAAGTTTTATAGTTCAATGTAGTGCCATTTGTTTATTTATTTTTTTGTTTCCCTTGCCTGAGAAGATATATCAGAAAAAATATTACTAGGGGCAATGTCAGAGAGTTTACTGCCTATGTTTTTTTCTAGGAGTTTATGGTTTCAAGTTTTACATTTAAGTCTTTAATCCATTTTCTTCTCTATGGTGTAAGAAGGTTGTTCAGTTTCATTGTTTTAAATGTATTTGTTCAGTTTCCCCAACACTATTTATTGAAGAGGCAGTCTTTGCCCCACCCTATATTCTTGCCTCTTTTTTCATTGATTAAATGATCATATAGGAGTGGATTTATTTCTAGAATCTTTATTCTGGTTCATTGGATGGCTTTTAAAAAGTGTTTTTATTAAAAAGTAAATAATTAGAAAATAATATTAATAAAAATATGTAAAGTGTAAAGAACTATGATACAGTGGTACCTGGGTCCTACTGTCTAGTTTAAGGAAGAAAACAATGTAAATGTTTTTAATGTTCCCAGTGGACCTGGGTATGATTCTGTGTCTTTTTACTAGGCATACTATACTCTCTCTAAAAAGCATCTCTCTCCTGAATTTTGAGTTTATTATTTCTTTCTTTCTCTTTAAGTTTTCCCTCATATGTTTGTGTCCTTAAATACCATATTACCAATTTTTAAAAATTTAATTCTATTGCAATTTGCTTTTTTACTTAAATGTTACTTTTTTTACATTTATGTCATTGCATGTGTCTGAAATTAATTTATTATCGCCAAAGTGTAGTATCTCATTGAGTAAAGAGATAAGCATTTATTTTCTGCTGCTGTTTTTATTGGTGAATAAATATGAATTTCTAGAATGTAATAATTAATTTTTTAGAAATAGCCAGAGTATTTTGGTGGGTTCTTTGTACCTATCAACATGTATGGGTATGACAAAATATCACCAGCTTTCTCTCAAAACTTCCTTCTACCAAGAAAAGAGAAAATAGACAATTTTATTTCATTTAAATTTTCACAATAGCAGACACTAAGATAAGGGTTTGAATATAAGCAGTTTATTTGGAAGATGATCCTGGGAAGCATGATAAGGGAGCAGAAAAGTGATACAAGAAAGAACTGTTTATTAAACAAGTGTGAATTAATGGTTTACCACGAGATAACTGGGGCTCAAGTGTACCTGAGATCCTCTGAAAAATGATGTATAACAACCTCCAGGTTATTCCATTAGAGTGTATAGGGAGCTGGAGGTATTTTCATAACAACTTCTACTCCACAGTGCTTGGTGGGTGTTCTTGAGAGCATTAATTATCAGGTATTTCTGGCCCAATTCATATAGGTAGACTGAATACTTTTCCTTGACCAAAGACTATGCACAGACAAAGACATGAAGAGCCCTCAGGACATATGGCATTGTCTGAAGGTGAACTCTGGAATGGGTTGAGTTGCTGTGGACAGACATCCTAAAAAATATTGGTCATAATTCAATTACATCTTAAACTGGTATCTTTACAAGATGTAAATTATATAATACCACTTTGTTTCTTTAGGATCACCAATAATTATTTGTTGCTTATAGGTTAAATTAAAATAATATAGTATCTGTAGAATTAACAGTCAGACCCACCTACCTGTTTAGTCTCTTCAAAGCCATATGTTTACCCAGTAACACACACATACATCTATCTCACATACACTCTTCTATCTAGCTAAACTGTTCTGACCATTCCCTAAAGGTTCCTCTTTACATTTTATATTTTTTCTTGTTATTCTAATAAATACACATTTATTGAATATTTACTATGTTAAGCACTGGAGTTGCAAATATCTATAAGTCATATTCTTAAGACGCTTATAGCTAAGAATGGGAGGCAGATATAAACATGATTAAAATGAAATGTAACAATTATTTAATGAAAATATATAAATTAGATTAGTAAAATAAAAACAGAAGTAATTAATTCTGTAAAGATGTTGAAAAGTTTTCAAAAACATTTAAAATATATTCATTCATAATTTTGTGCCTTTATAAATTTTATTTTTTCCTCTTGGGACGCCTTCCCTGATTCTTCTGCTGGAAAAAACTACTCATTCTTCAAAACCCAAACTGAATCATTATTTTCTTTGAAAAATTTTTTTAAATCTCAGATTCAATTAAGTTCCTATTTCTCTGTTTCAGTTTTATATCATGACATAAAGCATCAGCTCATCTTGTGAAAATAAGATTGACAAAATAATTCACAAGAGTAACAGGTGCAGAGAGGTAAAGAAAGGGAGACATATGGGTACTTAAAGCTTAGAACTGTTCAACCCTTAATTTGCCTAATAAATAAATGAAAATGTGACTTCTAGATGACATTTTGTTGATGATCTCAGTCTGCATATTGTTAGAAGTTATTAAACATCTACTAAGAACAGACTCATGCCCTACTTTGAGAAGAATAGTAATAATTTATGCTGAGAGAAATAATAGAATCAGACAGGTATGGTTTGGATTTGATCTTAACTTGTATGCATTTTATGATTTTTAATAAGTTACTTACCTAACTTAAATTGCTGTATCTTATTTGAAAAAATGGAAATATTTAATTCCACTTCATTGAATTGTAAAGATTGACTTAAATGGTTTTTTAAAGCACTTAGCACTGTATTATGAATATAATAGGGATTTGGTAAATATGTTGCCTTCCCCTCTTCCTTGTTTCTTAAGAAATACATTTTCTTCAGTAAAAACAAACAAACAAACAAACAAACAAACAAAAAACAATGCAATAGACAAGTAATGTTCAGATTACAAGATTTTCTATGGAAATAATCCTTCAAGAACATTAGTAGCAGAGAACAGTGTTTAAGACCAGTATTTAAGAGTGTTCTGGGCTTTATAGAGGGCAGATCTGGGTTTAGGTTTCCACTCAGCTGCTTGGCATTCATGCGGTATTAGGTGAGTTCTCTGAGAAAACTTTCTTCAAGTATATTATGAAAAGGATACAAACACCTAACTCATAAGGTCAGTGTGCAGATTAAATTATATTATCCATGTGAAGGACTTAGTGCAGGGCTCAGCATATAATAAAAACATGTTAGCCAGTATTCTGTAAAATAAAACATTTTGATTTAATATAAAATACTTGTTTTATACATTAATTTATACTCATGTAATATTTTGAATTCAGGCAAAATTGGATTAGGCCCTGTATTCTATTATAGTTCTCACTATCACTTTCATTTGAAGTCATTGAAACACTAAACACTTGAATATATAATCCTACAAAAGTGATAGGTAATAGGATTAAAAGTGGAATGACACAGTTTATCTCAACCCAACCTCTCTTTGGGCTTTAGATATAAGCAACAAATTATAGGCAGATATAAAGGCCTAGAAAGAAAAACAAAACAAAACAAAATATATCTGCACAAAAAAGTAAACAATATAAAAAGTTCTCAGGAAATACCAGAAATGAAGATGAGACTGCTGTTTATAACTACTATCAGAAATTGAGAATTTGTTAAAGCAATTTAAAAGAAACAAAAACACAAGGTTAAAGGTTATATTAGATTGAATATGACTTATTTTAGAAAACAGAATAATACTCATTAAATTATAACTTTAGATGAAAAAGATAAACTAAAGTTACTGTCAGAAAATGCTTGAAATGCTAAGAAACTGTAAATTTTTCTTGTGATCAGTTGAGGTTTATAGAGCATTTTCCATGTGCTAAGCACTATGCTAGGTCCTTTGCATTCTTATTTTATTCTCATAATAACCCTATGAAATAAGTGCTTATAATATTATCATTATTTTAAAGTTTAGAAAAATGAGATTGCAAGTTTGGGTACTTGTGTTTAAAATTACATAGGTAGTGCATGCTAGAATTAACATTCAGCCCTAAGTTTGTCTTATTCTCTGTTATGGGTTGAATTGTGTCCTCAAAATTCATATTGAACCCTAACCTCCAGTACCTCAGAATGTGACTGTATTTGGAGATGGGGTTTTTACAGTGGCAATTAAATTAAAATGAGGTTGTTAGGGTAGACCCTAATCTAATGTGCCTGATGTCTTTATAAGAAGAGGAAATCTGGACACACAAAGAGACACCAGGGGTACATATGCAGAGGAATGGTCACATGAACGGGCAGCAGAAGGTGACCATCTGCAAGCCACTGAGAGGCTAGTGCAGATCCTTCCCTTGTCCAACAAGTGAAAACCAACTCTGCTGACTCCTCGATCTTAAACTTTTAGCCTGCAGAACTGTGAGAAAATACATGTCTGTTGTTTAAGCCTCTCGGTTGGTGGTATTTTGTAATAACAGCCTTATCAAATGAATATACATCCAAGCCAAGCTCTGCTTTAATGCCTTCATGTACAAATGTGTCATTTGTGCTACTGATAATAGCATGTACTTTCTATGCGTATTCCTATTAACATCATTGTTGAAAACTCAAAAACGGTCCTTCTTTCTCAAAGTAGGTAATAGAAAGCTCCATATGAGAAACACATTTACAGAACTTTTTTTTACCACTTATATAAAGATATATAAGCTTTCTCCAAGGGAAATTGGCTTAGGAAGTGTAAGAAGGCTTGTTAAAGTGTTTATGGTTTTGAGTTCTCTCTGAAATTATTATCCCAAGGAAAAACTAAGTGTGAATGTAACACACATGTATGTGTGCATGAATACACACACATAGGCTAACATTCCACCTTCTTTACATACATGTTCATTAAATATTTTGTTCACATCAGTTTTTCTAGCATTTTCAAGATGAAGCTCATTATTCCTAAATCACAGCATTAGAGAGAGAGAGAGAGAGAGAGAGAGAGAGAGAGAGAGAGAGAGAAAGACTCTATAATATTACCCTTCTTGTGAGAGTTATTGATAAAATACCACCTGTCAATTATGATGTAATTAGATAGCCTTAACAGAATAGTGAAAACATGGAATTTTTAATGTCAAGCCTCCAAATGGCAACATATTCTGACTGTGGAATTTTCTCATTCTCAAAGAGGCATCAGTGGGATATGTTCCCTTGCTTCAGAGCTTAGAGCTGGCTTTGCCTGGAAGAATTAAATAGGACATAAGACCAAACAGCAGGGTCAGGGTAAACAATTTGAGACTCAGTGAATTTCAAGAGGGAATGCAGAAAGCTCAATTTATCAACCATGACAGTCCTCATGGCTTAAATTAACCACATTTTTGCCGATTCTTTCCATCAGAGCATGCTGCGAAAATTTATTACATCTCATGTCACCCCAACCCCAATTTTTAAATCCAAAATTTAGAAGTACTTTACTTTCTTAGTTATTTTGAGGATGTTAAAGAATATTGAATCCTTAAATACACACAAAGAAACACACACACTATCATCAGCAGGACTAACAATAATTTTGATATCATATCAGGAGAATGAAATCTGTTGTTTTAAACTAAATATCATAAAAATCCTTTCTGGCTCCCAATGAACAAACCATCTCTATCAAAATAAAAAGATACATTTTTCTTATGTCCTTTTATACAAAAGAGAACAGAGATGAATGGGACCTTAAATAACATATAAAGTAATTTTTATATATGATGAAACAAAGAGGCCACATGACATACATAAAATAATTTAGAAAAAGTGAGAACAAACTGAGGTACTCTGTTATCTAATATTACTTCATTTAAAAGAATGGATTGGTATCTAATTTAGAATTTAAATCTTCTACTGCTCTTGTCTTAGAATAAGATTTTATAACTATCTTTATATTTGTCTTATCTACCTCATAGACTGCAAATTCCCTGAGAATAGGCACTGTATGCCCCATATATCTTCTACCACTAATCCCATCTTCATTTCCCCTGCAGAGGTTTAACACAGGGGCCTAAGCATAGCTGAAAGTCTGTTACTACTTGTACTATTGAGTTAGATATCCTCTTGTAAATTATAATCTTACATGACTCAACCCCACAGTCCTCTAACAATTTTATTATTTATAAAACTAAATCTGCTCACTTGGAAGCCAATGGTGAGGAGAACTAAAGCAACAGATTTAGACTAAGCCCCACACAAAAGTTATTCTAAGTGCACTATAATTATATCTTTTTTATATAATAATTTTTTAACAGAAACTTTGAGCTAGAAGGGACTTCAGATATCCGTAATACAAATACCTCTCCTAAAAATGAGGCAAGAGGCCTACTAGATAAATGAATGCATGAAAATGAGTGTACTAAATTGAGAGTTCTAGTCTCCAACACGGGGTCTGAAGCCTAAGTAGGTTTCCTTCTATTTTAATTAACTGATGTATTAATTTAGCAGACATTTATTGAGGATCTACAAAGTCACTTAGCTAGGTGCTATGGAGAATAAAAAATAAATCAGATAGATGTCTCTGTGTAATTAATTATGAAACAAATTATAAATTACCTGCCATAAAGAAAATATAGTTAAAATAAGAAGTGGGTTTAATAAGAAAGGTTAATTTGATCTAAAGATATCAGAGTGAGCCTGAAGGAGCAGACAATGTATGAAGTGAATCTTATTGGCTGATAGTATTTGAAAATTTGAGAATGAAGGTGGATACTAGAGAAAAAAATATAAGAGATTCTAAGGTATAGAAATGGTAGGAGAACAAAAAAATAAGAAAAATGCCAGCAAGTTTTTTTTCAGTTAAAAAATCAGCAATATGGAATATTAAATATATTGTATATTTATAACATTTTATTATTATAAATTAATAATATATTTAGCATCATAGATGGTATTACCTATAAGTATACATAAATGTATATATGAATATGTGTATATAGTATGTGTAATTATATTTATACATTTTATTATACATTATTATTTTATACTATTAATATAATAGTATTTTTATAGTATTTACATTTTTATAGCATAGTATTATGTAGTATATTTATATTCATGTAGCATAAACCATGCTAAAAGCAAAAGCATTGGTTCTCTTGCCAGGATCTATGGAATAAGAAACAGCAGGCTTAAAATTAATCATTAGGCTTTGTGCTCTCCTTTCTCTCTGCATTCGGTTTCCATGGAGTCCTTCTAGAGAGGACTGTGAATCAACAACGGAACAAAGCTTTGCTGCACCCTTGAAATGAGGTGCAAGCTTTAAGGTCAGTAAAAATGGTGCAAGTAAAATAACACTCTGGTCAAATAATTTTCAGTCCATTAAATGCAATTAGGCTTATTATCTTCCACCTGCAATACTATTCTTAGCCATTATACTCTCAGGCCCTCGTTTCACACCTAGATATGTTTCTGATGTAATTGGCATCACTGTGTAGCTCTTGGGGAGCCACAATTTAAGGTGATTTCAACTATATTAAGAGGAGATTATGGTGGGTAAACTATTGTTCATATGCTATAAACTCAGATGTGTAAAATGTAACTTTGTTTATTTTTCCATAACTAAGCTTTACCTCGAACCTCCTGTTTTTGCCAAATGGTAGGAAAAAAAATATTCTAGTTACATTCAAGTCAACAACATTTGAGTTATATTTATTATATTCAAGTTACAAAGTTGTTATATTCAAGTTATAAACAAGTCAGTTTTGAGCTTTATGCCCTCATCCTTCATTTCTCCAGAGCTGATTCTAAACTCTGGGATTTATATAACACTACAACATTGATAAGAAGGAATGTCCTTTTCTCTGCTTTGATACACCTTTCCTTGGTCTCCTTGGTGTCCTGTGATGGCATTGGTCATCTATATCTGTCTCCACCTCTGCTGCGATTAACCCATTCTTACTATAATCTCCCTGGTGACCTCCACCACTATTCTGCATGAGAGAATTCCCTTATCACAAAGAGAAGACTGCTTTGGACTTATGGCTTTCTCTAAAAATTTAATTGTTATAGTTCCTCTAAAATTCAATCATTTAGAAAAAATAATTTAGTAAAAATAACATATTGATACGTTTAAAAGGTCATTTAAAAGAAGTGAAATTACAAGGGTAAGAAGGTTAATTCAAATAATGGTTGAATATAATTTGAATTATAAAATCAAGTTGACGAATGAAATATAAGACACACATATACATATATTTATTTGGTTAAATTTAATATCAATTATTTGGTTTTAGAAAAACAACATAATCCATTAGATAAAATAAATACTATTAAAATTGTATTGGTTCTACAGGTTTTTAAAATATTTATTTTATTTTTATTTTATTACTGTAGAAAGTTTATAAACAAAAGTTTATTTTTAACTTTCTATTTCAGATGATATAATACATAAGAAAATGTGTAAGTCAACATGTGTATGTGTTTATATATATATGTTGCCAAACTCTGTAAATATGTATGTATTTATTTATATTATAACCAAACATGAAAAAAACCTATATATTCAAAAACTAACAAATGGATAAACAAAAAGTAGTGTATTTATACAGTGGACTATTATTTCATTTTAAAAGGGAATGAAGTACTTACAGATGTTATGATATAGCTGAACCTTAAAAACTTTATGCTAAATGAATGAAGCCAGACACAAAATGCCACCTTGGGTATGATTTTATTTACATGAAGAGTCCAGAAAAAAGGATAGGCAGAAAAGTAGATTAGTGGCTTCCTGGAATTTGGGATGGGAAAAAGCAGTGACTACAATAGGCATAAGAGATCTTTCTGAAGTGATGGAAATGTTCTAAAATTGCATCATGGTATTGATTGCAAACTCTCTAAATTTGCTATAAATCATTGAACTGTATACTTTAAGAGAATGAATTTCATAGTATTTGAATTATTTCTCAATAAACTTTTTATTAAAAATGTCAATAGTCTAGGTCTCTTCAAGATGTTATATTAGCCATTTTAAACAGTATATTTATTAAATAAAATATAATCAAAATAGTGTTAATTATTCACATTTTAAAAACTGCTTTGCACACACAGTATCTCACTTGAAATTCATAAAAATATAATGTGAGAGGTATTATCATCTCAATTTTATAGGTAAAGAAATTTGGTGGTCATCAAACATGTAAGTAATTTGTTCTCATGCATTAGTCATTGCATGGTCAAGATTTGAACTCAGATCTTATGATTCAAATTCTTATGCTTTGGCTTTCATGTAGCAATCATAACCTGTAATTGGTTTGGAGAAGAATCAACCATTAAGAATTTTATCAAAGTATCAGGAGTGAAAACTTTCAAGTAGCATTATCCTTTTGCTTTTCAGAGAAAATAAGTTGAATATTCTCAAGGTATCTGGTAGCTCTACAAGATGATCCTGGGCAAAAGTTTCATCATCTTGTGGACAAAGACTAATTGGATTTGCCTTATTGAAAAAATTAGTTTCTCTGAACTAATTAGTGAGATAATAATGTTACCTCTAAGCCTTTGGGACCCTAAACAGACTTCAGGGAATCTAGTCCCTTAGTGATGCCAGCTTTTTTTAAGCCTCTGGTACCCACTCTTGGGGTAGGCTATAGAGCCTACAGAAAGTTTCAGAGAACAATGGGGTCTCGTTTGGGAGTTTATTTGCACAAACCATGACTGGCTCAAGGGTAGAAAGATAGAAACATCTCCCAAGGCTAATGACTCCAGGGTTAAGACAATCTGAGAATTCTTCTTTAATAAGGCAACCCAGAAAAGTATTCATAAGTGGTACAGAAGAGAAGAGAAAAAGCCTGCATTTGACTTGAATCAGAACACTGTTTATATAACAGTGGTAAAACTACATCTTTATTGCATATTTTGCTTTCTATCTCTCTCTCTCTTTATCTTCTCCCATCACTTTCTCCTCTCTGCCTTTTCTGCTGCATCTTTCTCCCCACTACCATTTGTGCTTAAGTGGACTGGTTACAAATTTTCCACTATTTCTTTATAGAAATAAAAAAAGTATATATTTGCTTAACCTGCTCAACCACAGATGTCATGTATCATTTTTCTAGTTAACACTGTTAAGTAGTGATTCTTCACCATTTTGATGGCTGTAAACTTTTAAGGACACAAGAATACCATTGGATATTTCATCAGAGATAGGTGTGTGTATGTGTATCTTTATCTTGCACTCCATAAAATATTGAAAACAATGACAGGAATTAGGTAAAATTGATTCAGAGTCACTTAGAATATACCTTGAACCTAAATTTTGATCCCAGATCTCTGACCCTTGATCTTCATCTCTTCAAATAATATTTGAGGCACAAACTGAGATGGCCCTTTTTGATTCTCTTCAGATTTAATTATCTTAAATTCATCTTGCATTACTTCCAATATATAAACCTGCTTTATGGTCCTTTTTGTCTGATGATGGTAAAGACATGTCTACAGTTAAGGAATTGTGTCTAAAGATTACCCATTGAAACCTTAAGATTTGAGATCCTAGATTGCAAAATGTCCCCTGGCATAAATGTTCTCACAGATTCTGATACTTGCTGAAGAGAAAAAAATTAAAGTCACCATCTTAGAAAAGGAAAGGTTATGCTGGAAAACATATAGGCTTTATAGTATGACAGTTAAAAATTTACAAAGATACTTTGATAGATTGGCATGATAGGTGAATACTAAAACTCAGTGTTCAGTTGTAAAACTGGACACCTATAAGGACTTATGTTTCTGTAGAAAAATAAAGCAAACAAAAAAGAATGGTTCCAGTACTGAATAACAGAAACAAATGTGAAAGCTTCTTTACAGTTTACACATGAAAAACTTCAATTTTGAATCACAGATTCTCCAAGTAGCTTTTGAGGTTCACGACATGTTTAAGTGAACTGACAAATAGAGTGAGAAATGCAGCATTCCTCATTGTATAAAAGTCTGGAGTGTTGAATGATAATAGATAAAAAGGATAGAGTTAATACAAGAATTGTCAGGGAGGAATTAAATGACAACTTGGCAAGATGTTTATGAGGAAATTTAAATTAAAAAATGAATGATTGAGCTACATTGTGTTTAAGAAACTTTCAGTTTAGAGAATATATTATTTTTTTCTTATCTGTATTTCCATAGTTTTTTTTCCCCCTCCTTTTCCAATAATGATATAATGAATTTAGAATCCTTGGGTTTTAATGCTAGATCTGCCATGAGCTATATGTGAGAAATTGAACAAGTTATTTAACTTCCTTGAAGCATTTATTCACCACCTATGAAATAAAAATAGTTTGCCTATCTTATAGAACTCTATTAAGGCTTACCTAAACATAATTATGAAAATTCTATGTAAAATGTAAATGTGTCTCATCTATTTCCTCTTCTCTTCTCTATTTTGTTTTCCTTTCTTTGTCTTTTCCTCCCTTTCTCAGTTCTCAATGCTTTTATTCTTTTTGTCATTTGCTCTTCTCTATAGAATAATAGTAAAATAATACTTGTTCATACACTAGTCAAGTTGCCTGCATTGAGTTCTCACTACAGAGACTAAACCTCTTTCTGTGTTATTTGTTGCTCCTACAATCTGAGTTACAATAAGCATTATCCTTTCACTACTAGAGTTTGCGATTTTCTTTTTGTGACTCTACTGGTAGCAAGCAGTGGATTTTGGTGCCTTGGGTCATTAACTTACTGTCATTTTTTTCTCCTTTCCAGGATAAAATTGAACTTCTATGGAGATAAAGAATTACACTTTGATTACAGAGGTCATCCTGTTGGGCATTCCACACACAGAGAGGCAGGGACCTGTGCTCTTTATTGTGTACTTGATCTTCTACCTCTGCACTCTACTAGGAAATCTACTTATTCTTTCAGCTGTGATGTCTAGATATCGCCTCTACACTCCCATGCATTTTCTTTGTAACCTTTCCATATTAAACATTGACTTCTCTTCCATGAGCACCCCAAAGATGTTGGCCAAGGCACCTTGGAATATTTTTTTTGACACAATTACCAAGCTCTGTCACAAGATATGGTTATTTTATCCGTGCTTAGCAGAGTACTAGAGAGAGTAACTATTCTTTTAATACTTTTAGTCTGACTGCTTAGCGGTAAAAGACATAACATTTGGAGCGTGTATGTGTGTGACTTATTATGGTTTTTTCAGTGGCAGGACCAGGCTCTCTGAGAGGGCTGAGAGGGCAAAAGAATAATATTAGAAGTCATGGAATGTTATGTCCTAATTTTCACAGAAGAACAAACTCAGATAGTGATAGTTCTCTAATAAGAACCATGCATCTTGAATGTTTTAGTCATGTTCTATGCATTCTAGAAATCTACTTTGTTCTTATTTAACTAACCGGGATAACTGGATTATTAAGGAGGTATTGGCAACTAGAGTTGGCCTTGTCTTGACAGGTATAGATATAGATATATAAATATATAGGTATAGGTATAATTATATAAATAGATAGTCTTTTTTATAGCTGCTTTGGGCTAAACTAAATTCTTCTCTCATATTTTCCCATAAAAACACACACACACACATGATGCCAAACACATAGAACTTTCAAAGAGTATTGTATACTGGAATTCCTCTTTTGTCATTCTTAATTCTCTGGAAGAATATAAAATACACATTTATTCCAAAGACAGAAACCAAGTGTTAGGACACTCTGACATAACCACACCAACTACTCATTTTGACCTTTTTTAAAGAAAGGTTGTCATTTATCATGGCTGTTTTGGGCTTGGGTAGAAGTTTGTGTAACTGTTACCCTTAAATCAGTATTATTTTTCTTTATTGATTGATTTGCATATTCTTCACTTTCTATTTTTGTAGTTATTCAGTAGAGGTTTGGAAAAGGATTATATGTCTAAAATCTTTGTCTGCAGTCCAGGGAAGTGAAAGAAAGAAAAGCAAACAAACAACAGCAACAACAAAAAATGACTCAGGAAGAATGGCCTATATGCAGAAAAAGAGAAGAACATGGGGCAACTAGCAGTTGTCAGCCTTTATCATGACATTTGCTCCCCAGCCGATCATGGCTTTTTATTCCTAGAGTTCTTTTTTCTCTGCTGCTTTATTCTCCAGAAGGAGTAACATTTCCTGATAGCTCTCTTCAAATATTTTCTATCAAATCAACTTAATAGTGTAATAATCTTCACAACGCCCAGATTCTTTCCAATGCCATCTGACTATCACCTTTTATATGTGAGTATTAAATTCCTTCTTAGCGCAGCTGCACATTTCCCCATTAACACTAAGTTCATTTCATCTTCCCAGCAGGCGGTAATGTCGCTTACCTCTAGGACACATGCCATAGGTAGTACTGAGTAAAGGCTGTGATCCAACAAATTCTAGAATATAAGACTGAAAGATATCAGTATCTTATTTTCATGAAATTCAGGGCATGCAAAGTCAATTATGAGAAGAAAAATCTTCAGTAGTTTTACAAAATGGCTTTAAATCTCTGTGCATCTCAATTTTTCCTTGTGGCTCTCACACTTTGATTAAACTTCTGTTGGACTAATGCTAGGAAAGAAGCATGACAAGTAATGACATTGAGATTCAAGTTAATAAGAATGACATATAGATTGGCATTAATAATACATATTTGGCTCATGTTGAGCTTAAGAAATTATATTTATCTGATAAAATTTTGGTATTTTAAAACAATGTTAAAATAGTGGTGATTATATCCAAATTTTTATTTCTTTTTCTCAGGATATAGACCATACACCTAGTTATAAGAAAAAAAATTCTTACTAATAGAAGCCTAAATATTTCACTTTTTAATATTATTTAAACATTTTTAAAAATGTGAAGTATGAAGTGATGAAATTCTAAACAGAGGGTTTTGAAAACTGTTTCCATCCATTTGTATGCCCTAATATGTAATGAAAATTTCATCTGTATTTTAATATATATTTGGTGATCAAACAAAACATAACATAATACAACATTTTAAAAATTATGTGACAATGATACATTATTTTCCGTAATCAATTTAAGATAAATTAAACAAGGTACATTCTTTACTGACTGGAAATATATATATATGTATGTATGTTTTATATGTTCCTTATATTATTTAAGTATTTAAAATAAGTTTAATAATATATTTTTATTTATTATCATTTAAAAATTATTTTTATTGTGAAATACATTTTACATATTTAAAAATATTATAAAATTTAAAGAATATTAATAAATGCATGTGTACTTTTCAGCCAATACAGGACATAGAACATAATTTAGGAGTTCCTTTCATGTACTTTTGTCATCCTCATCCTACCAGAAGTCATTAACAAGCTGCTTTGTTAGGAAATACCATTTTAATTTATAGATTTACCACTTTGTATCATTCTTAAACAATATATTATTTAGTTTTTTCTGTTTTTGAAATTTGTTTAAATAGACTCATATATGATCGCCTTTATTCCCTTCAAAGTTGCTTTTGGGATTCATCGATTTTGATGCGTATGGCTGTACTTTACATCTTTCTATTTCTTTATTCATTCTATTGTAAGGCATGCAAATATTTTTTACTGATTTGTTATACAAACATTATTCTGCATGTCTCAAGGACACAGATTCAAGAGTTTCCCCAGAAGACGCATTAAGGAGTGGAATGGCTATATCGGAGGGTGTACAAATAGCAAATTTACTAGGTGGTGTCAAACTACTTTCTGAAGTGACTATAACCTACATCCACACTCTTGGAGAATGAGCATCATAGGACCAGTGCAGAATGCTTTAATATGTACCTTGAGAAATAAATAAAAACAGCCCTGAAATAAATACGACACAGGACAAAAATATTCCCAAGAGTTAGTAAAAGTACAAGGTGGGTGAATGACATGGAATTCTTTCTGCCCCAACATGTGAAATTTCATTCTGGAATCCTCATGTATGACTTTTTAGCTAAATGGTATTGACCACTGTATCATAATACTTCACCTTTTTGTCTCTTTTATTTTCTCGTATTACCTAAGTCCCTATCCCAAGCTTCAAAATCACATAGTCTTGATTGTTATTTTGCCTTTCTTCTGTGGAGAACCTTCTGCCACTGAAAAGAAGGTGGTCTTTGCCATTGCACAATTTTGTCCACCCTCCTGAGGTTACTTTTATCCAACCAGTTTTTCCCAGCCTTTTTGGCACCAGTGACTGCTGCTTGTATGAGAATCTAATGCTGGATGATCTGAGGTGGAGCTGAGGCGGTGATGCTAGCGTTAGTGAGTGACTAAAAAATACAGATGAAGCTTCGCTCGCTTGCACATTGCTCACCTCCTGCTTTGAGGCCTGGTTTCTAGCAGGCAAAGACCAGTCCCAGTCTATGACCCAGGATTTGGGGATCCCTCCTTTAAACTATGGTGGGACCAAGGCAATAAGTAAAAGAAAGATATTTTAAATACTGAGAGCATAATCAAATTTTCTCTCTTTTAATAGAAACTAAATTTCAGAGGCAGAATAAAGTGTTTTTTGTTTTATTTTTGCCTCCTCAACTATATAGAAACAGTATAACTTAGAATTGTCAGCAGTGATACTCTCTTCAACCCAAGATTGTTCTCATGCCTGATTTCTCAATCTGAAGTTTCTTAAACAAATAAGATTAGCTCCAACCATGTAAGGAAAGTCAAACGCTTTGTGATTATATCCTAGACTCAATATTTCCATTTTACTACTAGCTAATATTGTGATTATTAATGTGCTAAAACAATGACTTTATCAGGTCAGATTATTAGACTTAACCAATGGTTTTCCAAGCATATTTCAAGGAGCCCCAGGGCTCCCGTTAATTTATAATAAGATTTTCATGTTATGTATAGTAATGACTTACATTTTATCCAGTTTATCTGTTAGACTTCGGTTCAAGATACCACTGGAAAAAGTTTGAAAGCCTCCAGAGTATGTGATCTCCATGGTTCCTTGCAGGACTAAAAATCATGATATATATGTTATATTCTTCTGCCCATAACTTTTCTTCTGCCTTAACTTTGCCTCTTCAACCTTCCCTTGAGCTTGCTACACTTGTTAAAGAATCAAGGTTCATTACCTGCCAAACAATTGTGCTCTTTCAATAAAAGGAATTATAAAGAAAATATTTATTATTATACTTGGTCTTATGTGACTTCTTCATTATTTATTATATATGGAAGATATCTACTTTGCCTCACAAATGGCTACACAGAAACTTTGTGGAAAGTATTGCGTAGATCTGAAATAATATAGAAGGCAGAGAAGTGGATTTCACTGGATGCATTTTGTTAACTACATAGAGTACACATAATTTTAAATCAATCTTTGTACCTCTGACCCAAATATAAGAACTATATTATTAATATTTCAGAAAATCTCCTGATTCAGTGCAATATAACACAAGCTCAGTTCCAAAATCCCCTTACAAGAATTTCTAGACATGACTCCTACAGTCTGACTCCTGTGTGCATTTTTAAAATAATTTCATAATGGCATCTCTGCCATAAACACAGAGAAGCTATATAAGCTTTATAAGCAAAGTTGCCTTCCAGGATGTCTGAATCCTTAGAAATTTCAGGCATAAAAGTGTTTTAAATAGTCTCCTCACCCTTTTTTTTTGCCTAAAATTTCTGTCTTTTGTTCAATAGTATTAGTCACTTAGCAGCCATCTTTATTATCAGATAGATATTTTAGTTATCACAGTGTTTGGGTTAAAATAATCCTATAGTAGCCCCATGTTACCTCACAATGCTTGTGTCATTCACCTTATACTTCATGTCATCATGTGGGCATTGTATTATCTCAAATCATTGCAAGAAGAAAAAAGGTGAGTACATGGCAATAAAATATTTTAAGGGAGAGAGAGACTACATTCACAAAACTTTCATTACAGTATATATATATTTTTATCATTGTTCTGTTTTATTACTAGTCACTGTTGTCTAGTCTCTTACTGGGCCTAATTTATAAGTTAAACTTTATCAGTGGTACGTATGTATAGGAAAAACAGTATTTACAGGGTTTGGTACTATTTGTGGTTTCAGGCATCCACTAGGGATGGAAGGCATCCCCCATGGATAAGGGAGACTACTGTACATAGAGCAAGCTTTAAAGTTTCCATAGGGGTATACTCTCAATCATGCTAGTCAGATCACATGTTCCAACATATCTTATCTTTTCCATACCAGAAATTCTGCTATGAAAAAATAAATTTCCTCCAAAATTACACATTATCTTTTTAAAAGCTTATTTCTCTAAAAGTAACAGAAATGAGATAATGTATGACTGGGAAGGAAATGTCTGTTTGGGTTGAGGAAAAGATACAAAAAGGCAGCAGAGAAGATATACTGACATATTTCTCTAGATTTCAGTTTGGCTAAAGATCAGCTTGATATCCTGAAATATCTTTTCCCATAAGACACCCTGGAGAAGTAATTCAGTTGGTATTTATTAAATGTCTGTTTTTCAGCAGCTACTATTTTCATGCTAAGTATATCCATAAAGATGGATAAGGTCCCGCTCTGAATGATTCCACAATTTGATGTTAGAATCAGACATAATAGAATTGTCTATAATAAAATGTGATAACAACAGAAAATAATTTTTATGGCTTACAGTGTGCTAGGTATTATTTTTAAGACCTTTACCTATATTAATTCATTTGATTTTCTCCATAATTTTATTATTAGTTGTAGTATCTCCATTTTATACATAAGGAAATAGAAAAGGGAAGTTAAGCAATTTTTCCAGCTAGTAATTATCAAACTAGGGTCAAGATTTCTACAGTCTGACTCCTGTGTACATTCTTTTAATAATTTCATAATGACATTTCTGCCATAAACATAGAGAAGCTATATAAACTCAGAGGAATATTTTTGTTTATGGGTTTTTGGAAAGGCTTTGAAGAAAAGATGACATGTGAGCTGGGCTTTAAAGAATGAACAGAGTGGGAGGATGAATAAATGTCAGACAAAGACTGGGGAAGTTCATAGACTGAAAGAGAAGGGGACATCTTGTGAAAGCAGAGATGTGTGATGTGACATCATTTTCAGGGAAAACTACATAAGTAGAATAAAAGGATGGTTAAAGTGGGAGTGGAAAAGAGAGAGAAGAGTAGGAAGAGAGAAGGGGATGATAGAAAGGAGTTTAAGCAAATTATTTTGTTTCATATCTATGTAGGAAGGTCACATGTCTAAGTTTACCAAGAAAATTTATGCATGATTATAGTGCCTACACTCTCAAAAGTGTTCTAATTTATAAGATAAATTATATGAACACTCTACTTTTGTATGAAGCTGAGAAGTTTTAACATAAGAACTAGTCAATGGAGACTCAGTTAAAGTGTGGAGGCTTAGTATGACCTAACTCAGCTAAGAACATTTGCCAGTCTAGCCAGTGCCAAGAATAGGGAGGGCAGGGCACTTTGTTAACAGAATAGAAAGGGCTCTGCTCTCATACTTCTGTGGAAACACTCAAAACTTAACATTCAGTCATCTTTGCACCATGAGATGTATGCTGACCTACTTAGCCACTTGCCTCACAGGCTCCTTTCTCCTCCATCATCTGAGCTCATGCAGCAATCTCATGGTAGAAGTGGGACTGGATTGGAATTTTCTCGTTTCTTTGTCCTATATTCTGTCAACTATAGCTTCTTAGATTTTTCTCAAATGCAAGTGAATAATGTTCCGTTTTGTTATACATATTATTATATAGAGTCATACATATCATAGGTTCTTGATTTTCCAAACTTAAGTGTCTGTGCATGTACGTACGAGTTGGTGATGGTGACTAAAGGTTGTGGGATAAGCCACAGGGAAATTAGTGTCTTTCTGAAAATATGTTCCCAACTCAAAACAACTTTCATTGTGGAGGATCAGAAAAAGAGATGTTTTGTTTTATTAAGTGGAAATCTCATAATCAGCAGGATGTGGTTGACACTGTGTTCATAAGACATATGACCAGGAGGATGCTCAGAATCTCAAAGTCATCTGCTCACGAACCCGATGATTATTATCACTGAAATTCTTTCCACTTTCAAACCTTGCTAGTTAGTGGTCTGCATCTCTTAATCTACTGATGTATTATCCCTTTTCACTCTATCAAAACTGTTCTTTTTAGAAACCTCCAAATTGACAAATATAAAAGCTTATCCCAAGGTTTTCTTTACTCCTAGATTCCATAACACTACTTTATAATGGTTTTCCTTTAACTCTCTCATCAGACCTTTTCTCTCTCTCAGATTATCCCCACAAGAAGTTTGGCCTATTTTTCACTGCTCTCTTATTTTCCCAATAAGTTCATCTAATAGAGTGACTTTTAAAAAAGTTAATCAATTAGATTTGAGTTGAGTTATATAAATGATTAATGTAAGGGGCAGATTTCTATAGTTAATAGATGTTTCAAATCTTCCTTTATTTTTTTGGAGGGTCTCTTTTTCTTTAACTTTCTGGACAATCTTTTAGTACTCTGAAATTTTGTATTTATTACCTATATTTAGTGAGCTAAATTTCATTTGTTTTTTAATTGTATTTCAGTCATCTTTTATAATTAGGTTATGGTTAAATAATATAATATTAACTATTTTAGCCACATTTTCTAGTTGATATTTGGAACACTTTGTTCCATGACTTATTTCTGATGTTTGAATGCTGGATAATTAGGAAAACTTTTGTGGATGAATGCTGGTTGATGTGTGCCATATATGTCAAGATCACCCCCAAAAGGGAATATCACCAGATGTGACTCCTGAAACATTCTCTCTCTCTCTTTTCTCAGTAATAAACCAATTGCGTGATCTCCTAAGGGGAAGAAAGAAGATTAATCGGTAGAAAACTGCAGAAGTTGTTCCACTGTGGGAAAGGGAGATCTGTTTGTATAAACATTTTGTGCTTATTTATTTATTTATTTATTTATTTATTTATTTATTTATTTTGAAGTTGGATCTGAGGTGTTACATTAGTTTTTTTCAATGATGCGAAATCTATCTCAAGTTCTCTTAAGGCTATTGAGGATATAAAACTGATTGTTATCTCTGCTATCTCTACCTTTGTTAGCATGCTCCAGCTACTACAAGAGAAGCTCATTTGTTGAGTTATAATGTATTAAAGTTTTAAGAAATTTATTAAGCATATTAAATTCTAATATTCTAACAAGATGAAGAATATATTTAATTTGATTGCAAAAACCTGAGCAGAAGAAGAAGAATGATGTTGTCAGCCAAGTGGATACATTCTACATTCTCTGTTCTTTTTACAACTATAACTCTGTTGGGTTACCCTAATCTACATTACCCCTGTGTTTCAGGAGTTTTGCAGAGATCTCTCTGATTGGTTTTAGGCCTGGCTTCTGATTAGGCCTAAGAGGGCTCACTTAATAGTTTAATAGTGATGGGAGAAACGAGACCTAGATATTTAGGTTATTTGATCACTTGGTACAGGGCTGGAGCACAGGTTGCCTTGGACCATCTTCCCCTCAGGTTCCATGACTTCTGAAGACACCAATTTCCCATTATGGAAAAGGACAGAAATGAGACCGAGTCAGGAAGTGAGGCTCAGAAGGCTTTCCTCATATATCATCTGAAAAGTCTTAAGATTCCCTCCAAGGTGATGTTTACTCTCCAAGGAGCTATGGTACTCATTGTAGCAGTTTCCATCAAAGACTCACTGAGTCACAGTTCTGACTCCAAGGAAGACAAGCGGGTAGGCAACGTATTGCAGAAAGCAGCGTATCTCAACCTTGCTATATTCCTCTAACACAAGTGAACACACCTAGACAAGGCTGGAGAAAGACAGTAGCTGATGTTCATTAAATTAACTAGGTTAAAGCTCTCTATGATGCTTAACTGTGACTCAGCCACTGCTTGTTTCTCCTTAAGCTCACAGGCAGAGCCTCTGGATAAATTATAGATTTTATGAAAAAAAAAATGCCTGGATTCAAGTTCTACTCTCTTATGAGAAAAATGAGGACAATAATTCTATATGAGATTACATGAGAAAATGTCTTTAAATTAATTATTAGAGTATCTGGAACATAGTAAATACTTAAACAATATCAGCTATATATTTTTTGTCATTAAAATTTTAAAAATCTTCAGGAATATCTAATAAACTTTACCACCTGAGGAATTTGAGACCTAGAGAGGGAATTATAAGCCCAAATAATTATTACATCAATATTAATTAAACTATATATCTATTAAATTTATTGTATGATCTCTTACTATATTGTATAAAGCATAATTTTAAATTTGTAATTCAAAGAAAGATTACAGATTTTAAATAAAAAATAATTAATTTGAAATTCACACAGGTGTCCTTTTCTGAAGTTCTTATTTGTACTTTTAGAAAAACCATATCAATTAATAAAAAATTTAACATCTGTAATATAAAAAATAGAGAAAGATGAGGAGTAACATGTAAAAAATAAGAGAAAGAAAAAGTAAAAGCTAGAAGATTTCTTATGTCTTATATTGGTATAGGATGTTTTAATTTATAATGTACAAGGTTAATCAACATGATAGTTATTTTAGCCACATTAATAGGTAGGCAAAATGAGATCCAGAGTGATTGAGACATCCTAAGACCAAATAAATAGAGGTACAGGAAGGATTAGGGGAACATCTTAAAAACTATTAAGTGTTTTTCTAGTATAGAACCCTATTTTCTGAGTCTAATGGTTTTAAGTCAATTTAATCTCATTGAGTAAATATATATTACCAAGATAGGTCTTAAGATATATATCACAGAAAAGATGAAAATAAAATTTATCCTAGTCCTGTAAGAGCATACAATGCAGGAAAATATACACACATCACACACACACATATATATACATATATATATATATAACTTGGGTGAGAAATAGCAAGTATTGTAGGGGGAGGTCATGGAAGTTCTCTTGACTTTTTAAATTCCTCCTTAAATTCCTTAAGTACACATGTAAAAATTCTGGGAATGGTGGTGCCTACACCAGTCTTGGTTCCTTGTGGGATCACCTGTTTAAGGTTCTTTTCTCCCATATGTTGATGATACACTGTATCCTCCTTTCCTGTATTGGTAGAACTTTGCCTTGTCATTGGCAAAAAGCAGTTAACATATTAGATAGTAAAAGAGCTTCAAAAGGATCATATGAGTCAGGGTGGAGGGACAGGAGTTAAAAGTTAAATAATGAGTTAAATGGATACAAGTTAGCCTATCATGGAAGAATATCAAATTTTGTCTAATAGAGTCTCTAATTTAAATCAAAGAGATGTCCATAACCGATATCTCTGGCCTTTATTACAAATGATGATAATAAACTGAATATGTGCTTAGCTTTTTGTGGTTTGCAAAATTATTGTACACAAATCACTTAATTTTATTCTTAAAACAAACCTGTAAGGTTGGTAAAGTATGAAGTAGGTATTGTTATTTGCTCTTAAAATCAGATGCCAAAGAAAGATGTTTACAAATAACTTGTGAAGGTAAATAGATTACTTTCTGAAACTAACATTTATTTATTTATTTATTTTAATTTTAATTTTTATTATAATGACATTGGTTAATGAAATCCAGTAAGTCTCAGGTGTACAATTCAACAGTAAGGCATATATATACATTGCGTTGTGTGTTCACCACCCGTAGTTAGATTTCTTTCTGTCACCACATATTTGACCATCTTTACCCCATCTATCTCCCTTCTTTCTCCTTTCCCCCTCCCCTCGGGTAACCACTAGTCTATTGTTCATATCCATGAGTGAGACTAATATTTTAAAATTAATACTGAGAAAGGAACTTTGAGGAACTTAATATATTCTGGTCCAGCCAGACTCTACTGTAATAAAAATAAATGTGTTTATTTACTCCAAATATTTTATTATTTAGTGTCTTAGTCCCTCAGGGTGCCATAACAAAAATACCATAGACTGGGTGGCTTAAACAACAAAGATTTATTTTGTACAGGTCTGGAGGCTGGGGAGTCCAAGATCAAGGTGCCAGCAGATTTGTATTCTCATGAGACCCTCTTTCCTTGTTGGTGGACATTTTATTGCTGTGTCCTTACATGGTAGAAAGAACAAGGAAGCTATCTGGGGTCCCTTTTCTAATGACACTAATTCTATTAATAAGGGGATTTTCCTCATGACCTAATTATCTACCAAAGGCCCCACCTCCTAATACCATCACATTAGGAGTTAGTATTTCAGCATATAAATTTTGTAGGAACAAACATTAGCCCATAGAACCTGGATAGAATGGAGGATAGGTAAAAATTGTTCTGCCTCAGAACCATAAAAAAAGTCTATAAGACAAATATTTACAGATAAAATAACCCCAAGAGATAAGAAACTTAGAAAAATAAATTAACAAACTACAAATATTCGGGTTTCAAGGTCAAACACATCTTCACCTAGTTGGGAACAAAGGAAATTATAGCGAATTGATTTTAAGTATTGTTAGTCCTTCAAAATATTGTATTGAGAAATAAATACAATACTTATTTTTAAAAGCCTGATTTGGTAATTTACTAACTTTGATCTAGAGAATAGTGTGAAAGTATGATAAAACTTCTACCAGTTAATGGAAAAAATAAGATTTTAATGTTGATACCTCCTTTTACTAGAAGAAATGTATTTTTCCCTCTGAAATTACATGTTTATTTTCCTTTTTTAATGGTAGCTCTAATGTTACATCTTGAATGTCTTTACTTGTCAAAATAAGATGTAGATAACTCCATATATATTTAATTGAATATTTTTTAAATTTAATGACTAATAAAATCCAAAACCTGAGAATAACTGATTCTGTTTAATTTGACCCAATTTACCTAATTTAGCTCCTTATTAAGATCTTACCAGAGAGAAGCTGTAGCCTGCAGCTTTTGCTACTTAGTATGACAATTATGATGCATGTTTTAAATAGAACTTTTGGCATTCAGACTTCTCATGTGTAGAACAATATTTTTCTTAACAATTGTATGTATTCTGAGTTCATGAATTAGGATTCTGGTTTTATGCCTTAACTTTATGTGCTTGGTTAATATGAGATCTATCCCTTGGGACATCAAGTCCCTTTCTGTGTGCAGAGGAAATTAAGTTCCCAAGAGTATAAAACTGAAGGTCAGATGTCTAGACTGTGATAAATTCACTAAAGTCATAAGTATTAGTCTATGTCATCGCTTGGAACAGTTGCTAGGTTTTTCCTGGTGATGTATCAATACATATTGCTGAATGCTATACTCATCCTTACTGTACTAATGAAGAAAAATATCTCAAAGACATTAAAGCTAAAGCATATGTCTAAGGAAATGGAATCATTTGGTTTCCAAACCCAAGTCTTTTGATTGCTATTTCTATTCTCATGCTCTTAGCTAGTGTTTCTTAAATATCCCATTAAGGCAACTTAAAAGATCATGAAGAGAATATTCTGTGGAATAGAATGAAGTTGAGAGAAAACAAGGGATAATGGGGGAAGGATAGTTAACTTGAAATTATCTACATCAATGTTAGAAATTGCTTAAGCTCCTATTTTACATTAAAGGTTATTTGAAAGTTTGCTTTATGAATATTTTATATTATATAAATTCATTTTAATATTTTTAAATAAAATTTTCATCCTCAAAGTTTTAAGTTATTTTAGACTTTATAAAGATAAATTCTATTTATTTTGTTGCATCAAGAACCCCAGGCCCACCTCGGATTTATCCTCATCCACATAACACAGTTTGAAAAAGAGTGTTCTACCCTCTGTTGTTTCCTTTTAATTTGGTCACCTAAACAAAGGTATTTGCTTTTTTCTATTTTCTTTTTTACCTTTTTCTCTTTCTTTTTCTCCATTTATACACCTACCTATTCCCTTAGTCTTCAGTTAATCTTCAGGGCCTTCAGTTTGGTCTAAAAGAAGTGGTTGAAGACTCCTGCATGCCACAATATTAGGCATTTGGAAGATTCAGTAATGACTCCAGTGAAAAGTTTGGCTCAGTTTCTGTTTGTGAAGTATCTATCTGACCATCAAATTTCTAAAACCTTTAAAAATTCATAGAGTTGGGCAGAAGTCAGCCACATATTTGTTGTTTGTTTGTTTCATTATTTGTTTACTTGTTTGTTTTCACTTCTACTCTTTAGAGCAGGTGAGCACCTGATCTCAAAGAGCAAATCTAGCTTCATTTGTTTTACTTATGACATATCTTATGATTGCCTACTGACAGATCTAAGCTACAATTGTCCTATGCCACTATATGGTGGCTGCAATCTTTGTTACCTTTCTTTTTGAATATTATAATAATCTTTTTATTATTCTCTGTAGTTCACTCATTTTTATTTAATTCTGCAACATAAAATCCATGTTCCAAATGTATAGTCTTTCTCCATTCATACTCAAAAATATTTATTGCTGTCTCATTCCTATTCCTTAGTGCAGCAGACCAGACCATCCACTATATGGCCTCTATTTGTCCAGCCTTAGCTTTTATCACTGCTTATTTCTGAGTACAGCCAAATGCATACAGTAACATTCACTTAATTTGCTCCGTTATTTTCTATCTCTGTGCCTTTTAATTTGTGCAATTTCCTTTGATATATATTTTAGGACATCAGTACTATAAATTAGTACTACAAATAAAATTGACTTGATATCATTAGACTGAGAAAATAGGGTTCTAGAATGGAAAAAAAAACTCACTTAATTGGTTACATGAGTAAATGTTCCTCTAATTCACTATTTGTTTGGTCCCGAGGTGCCTCAATCACTTTGGATCTCAATTACCCTCCCTACAAATATGGCTGAAATAAATTTTATGTCAATCAACCCTGTACACTATAACTTAAAATATCCTATACAAATACAATACATAATAAGTCTTCTAGCTTTTAATCTTTCTCCTATTTTTCCATGTTGCTCCTCTTTTTATTTTTAATATTACAGAGGTTAAATTTTTCCTTAATTGATATTGTTCTTCCTAGGTAAAAGCCCAGATAAATTATAAGAAAAGACATATCGTGTCACTTCACTTTAATTATTTTTAATTTAAAATCTATAATCTTTCAAATCACAAATATAAAATGTACTTTATAAAAGTGAACGAGAGTTCATACAACAAATTCAATATATTTTAAATTAATATTTTATATAGAAATTATTTGGACTCATAACTCCCTCTCTCTAAGTCTCATATTCCTCCTTGAGAAGGGGTGAAGGTTTTTAGATGTTCCTAAAGATCTGTAAGATTCTATGACAAAAAAAAGCTGAATTTGCTTATATTTATAATACATTGCAGGCACCCTAGTAAGTGATTTAAAGACACTTTCTCATGTAGTTGTCACAATAATCCTATGAAGTAAAATTATTATCCTCATTCTCCCCATAAGAGAGCAGACTTGAATCTAGATATTTTTCTTTACAAAATCAATAATTTTTCCAGAGACTCTATTCATGAGCTCAAGGAGGAATGAACAATTTTTCATTTTCTGCAATTTTGCTTATAAGACAAAGTGTAATTCTAAAATTTTTAACTGGAATTTATCTCTTTCTGAGACCACTAGAAGTCACTACCTATCAAAATATAAGACTTGCTATTTTAGCATTTATTTTTACTTTAATTTGGAATTTTAGAAATCTGAGAAACTTCAATAATAAAAATAATGTAGAACAAAGAATACTCATGAGAAAATAAGCAACAATAAAATAATAAATAATTTATTACCTACTATTTATGAAAACTTGAAAAAAATCACTTTTTTTTTCTCAGCCACAACTTAAAAAAAAAATCTCTTTAATAATGATTTGAAACAGGTTATTTCTTGAGGTCTCTTAATGCTAAAATTGTTGGTTACACAAATACATAGAAAACAATGGCTTACTTTGAAGTCCATTTATACTTGTGGCATTCTTCTAATTGGCTTTCACTGATAAGAGTGATAGAAACAATGATCAGCAATCAGCGAAGGCAACCCAGGATAGGTTTTATGGATGTCACCTGACAACTTGGTGGTTTCTGAACATTCTATTTTTTTTTAAAGATATAAATTGGTACCTAGAGAGTAAATGTGATCTATCATTTTCTGTTAACTCTTAGGTGGGTTTAAGAGCTCCACATGTATGAAATAAAAAGCTAGATTGTTCACAAATAATAGATCAACAAGAAAAGGTAGATGTTTACAAGAGGAAGTGCTTGGCTCACTGAAAGCCTTCCACGGCCTGGATAATTTTGCAGAATGAGACTAAAAAAAGGAGGGAAAAACAGGGTCTCAGTTTGGTTCACTGTTCTTTATTTAATATATTCTTGATTGCATATTGATATGGAAATATAGTAAAAAGTTTTAATATAAAGCTTTTAACAAACACATAGTTGTCACAAGCATCTTCCAGATCTCCCTGAAAAAATAAACTTTTTATGTATAAGAATCAGACTTGCAACCTTATTCTTCATCAGTTTCATAAATGTAATCTGTTTTAAGAAAAATAAACTAGATAATACTAATAAAAGTCTGTATAAGCTATAAAACACTATATTAATGATGGTATTATTAATAAAATTTAAATCCATGTCTCCAAATATGTCCTTCTTGCAATAATTAACAACACAGGGAAATTATTTTTTTATTTTGCCAAGTCAAGTACTCTATTACAAGGAACATAATTTTATGGCATTTAACCCATGAGTGATGAGAATAAAACCATAAATACCAAGAAGCTGACAGAAGCTGCTGGACATAGTGGTCATTAGAATAGTCTATAAAGCTGATGTTCACATCTTAAGTATTCTTTATACCTAAAGCAGTTATTGTTTATTGTTTTAATTTTTTAATAATTCAATGAGGTATACAGAAAAGATATACTTTAATAAGAAAAATAGAGACAAAAATATAAGAAATATAAACAAGGTTATTCAGTATTAGAACTAGAATTTGGACGATGTTCAACTCCAATTAGAGTAAAATTGATATGAAATTATTGGAAATTATATTCAGGTCATGTATACAGGTGGAAAGTGTAGTTAATGTGTATCAAATACTCTTTGTGTGATTAGATTCCCATTTCTGCTACCATAAATCAGCTCTTTATCATGACCACTTAATTCTAAGCCAAATGGAAGTGCTTATGTCTCCTACAAGTAAGCTGCTTGCAGACTTTTGTATAAGAGATTATATATCCTAATTCCTGGATCACCCAATATCTCTTCGTTGCTGATCCATTTCCCTTACCTTGTTATGAAACTGTCACAAAATTTTCTTATTTTCAGAAGCATTTCTTGAGATTCCCCACACCAGCAGAACCACATTAAAAATGATTTCTTACCTTTATATGTCATATAAGAGTTTATAAAAATTCATTATTATAACCATTATACTAATGTTATAAATTCAGAAGAGAAAAATAAGCACACATTTGGAATTCAAAGTTAATGTCTACTAAGGTCTTGGCTCCTATAATTATTTCTTCTCATACCTACATTATCAGTTTGGATTATACTCTCAATTGGATCATTCAGGATATAAATATGCAATAGAATTTCCATCTACAAAAATTAAAACACACTGACACACACACTCAATCATCAGTTTACCTTAAAATATCACCTCATTTCTTTTCTCCCATTTACAGAAAAACATGCTAAAATAACTTTAATAATTTTCTACTTCCTCAGTTTACATTTCTCTAATACCTACTCCTGTGAACAAAAACAGTTTTGTAATAAATCCAACAAGTTCAATGAACAAAGGTAACTTCACAGGGTGATCTAATGATAAATTTCTAAGTGGGCAGGATATGGAGGGAAGTCACACCTCAGGCCTATAAAAAGTTTATCCTTGCCTTAAGCAAGCCCTATAAAAAGTTTATCCTTGCCTTAAGTAAGCCCTATTCGTTGTTCTTGTGCATTTAGGTTACCACAACTTTGAAATGGCAGAACTCATCTTTTTCAGACCCTTAGAGATGTGTCAGAGCATTTAAAATCTTGCTTCCTGGCATGTCGTCAATTTTGCTTAAATAAACTCATAAATTTTTTTTACAGGTTTGGATGTTTCTTATATCAATTTTCCAATAATCTTTTTTTGTCACTTCTTAGAAACCACTGTTGCTATGATAATCTTTCTTGAATCTAAGTAAACACAACACATCCTCAATTGGGAACCTTATAGGGCTACGACATAGAAATGGAGGTAAAGAAGAGATAAATAAAACCTTACCTATAAATAAAATCTGGCTTCAGGTTAGCTTAGTTCCTGGATTTACTGGTCCAGAATTGAGGACTGAGTAGATCCTCAATCTGGATCTACTGGTCTAATGTAACTATAGAGGATAAAATTAACTATCTTAAGACAATAATTTACTAAAGTTTTTCATAAAACAAACAAACAAAAAAACAAATAAACCAGCATTTAAATTAACATCTATATCAAGGAACAGGACCAAGGGAAAAAAATAAGTACTATAAATAGACCCAAAGATAAACCAAATAATAAACTATCTGACACAGACATTAAATATAGGAGTGATTACTATTTGTAAAAATATAAATGTAAAATGGAGAACTTCATTAGAAAACTAAAATGTGTAAAAAAGCCAATGGCAAATAATTTACAAAACATCAATAACTGAAATTGTGACCTAAATAGTAGTGTTTAAGAGAAGACCAGAGGACTAAAATGCAGCTTTAAGAGAAGACTAGAGAACCAAAAGATTGTTCACAAAAAAATTAACTCAATAGAGATTAAGAAATAAATAAAGAAAAATGTAGAGAAGAGGTATAAGAGAAATATGGGATATAGTGAAAAAAGATGGTAAGATTCAATATTTGAGAAAATGTGGATTGAACTATTTCAATTTTAATGATATAAATAAAGATAAATAATGAAACATATCCATAGAATCACAAAGTACTACAAATCTTAAGAAAGATGAACATACACACAGAGGTATATCATACAGAAAATAAAAATAAGGAAAAAAAAAGAAAGTTATAAAAGTATCCAGGAAATAATAATAGCTCCCTTTGAGAAACAACAGTTTGATAAATGTTTACATTTTTAAAATAAATGGTAAAAATACAATGAAATAATATTAAACAAATTAAAATAAATTAATTTATTGGGTAATATTGATTAATATAATTTTATAATTTTCAGGTGTATATTATTATTTGACATCTGTATATTCTATTGTGTGTTTACCATCCAAAGTCCAGTTTCCTTCAGCTACCATATATTTGATCCCCTTTACCCACTTTACCCTCCCCATAGTCCCCTATATTTTACCCTAGTACCTTCCCCCTCCTCCTCCATACCACTAGTAATCACTAGTCTATAGTCCTCTGGTAACCACTAGTCTATATTCCATGTCCATGAGTCTCTGTCTGTTTGCCCTGCTCATTTGTTGCTTTTAGGTTTATATCCCACATATAAGTGATATCATGTGATTTTCAACTTTTTCTGTCTGGCTTAATGAAATAACATTTCTAAGGTGCTGAACAAAATAACAGCTTACCTAATATGTCACACCTAGTGACAATACTCTTCAAAAGTGAAGATCAAACAAAAAAATTTCCAGACAAACAAATGTAAAGAAACAAATAGACAAACTTGTTTCCAGCTAATACACACTACACAGAATTTCTTTAAAAAGATTTTCATGACAAAGGAAAATAGACCAAAGGGAAATTCTGTCTGCACAAAAAATAAAGAATGACACAAATGCAAATAGAGAGGGAAATATAAAGGCATTTTTTTTGCATTTAAAAATGTATTTGAGAGATGGAGTATATAAGTGCCACACTTGCATCTTCTCTCAATCACAACAAAATTGCAACTAAGCTATAAAAAAAAAATCAACCATCATTGAGCACCGCCTAAAGACTAGATGAACAAAAGTCCTATTAGGTTATAGAGAACCATCAAGTCTGGTAGGAGGGGTGGAGACTTAAACAGGGCTAGCCTCACATTCCACAGTAGCAATTAAAAATCGGGAGAAATATCTGGGCTAAGGAAGACCCCTTGAGGAGCAAAGCATTCCAGCCCCACACCAGGTTCCCCACTCCAGGATTCCAGTGCCAGGAAGAGAAATCCCCACAACTTCTGGCCATCAAAACCAGCAAAGATTATGGCTGAGTTGAGACAGACAGTTGCTGGGGTCCTAGGCCTATTTTTTTTAAAGAGCCCACACATAGATTTATTCCCTGATGAACTCACTTTCTCTGAGCTCTAGCTCTGGGGCAGCACCTCAAAAGGCCCCAGGGAGTCCTCACTTTGGCAGCACATATATTGAAATGTGCTGGGGACATATAGGAAGGAAATGAACTGTCTGGCTTCAGGGGAAGGGCTGGAGGGGCAGCTTTCTCCCAGACAGAAGTGCTCGCAGAAGCCATTATTTCTTTGTTGCCCTCCCTACTTTCAGCATCCAGAGCAGGTAGCTGACATTCTGAGTCTTCATAAACCCAGCTAACACTGTTCACTCCACCTTGATGATTTCTTAAAACCCCTCCCCACGCAACTTGCAGGACCACATAAGCCACTTCAAGTAGCTTTTTCATACAAAAGGCCTGCCTTGGCTCATGCTGTTGACTTTCCTAAAATTTCAAATGTTCACAAATCCCCCAAAAGCAATGGCTGTCCTCGGCATCCCCAAGTCCAGCATTGGCAGCAGCCAGCTTTGGTTCAAGATTTGGCCTTTTGTCTACAGCCATGCCACCCTGAACAAGCCTAATTCTGTTTAATCCCAGAAGCTAAGCTGGGTTGGGCCTGGTTAGTACTTGGATGGGAGATCACCTAGAAAGACCAGGTGCTGTAGGTGTAAAAAATAAAAAATAAGGGATAATAAGATGACAAGGTCCTTGCAATCTGTGAGGTCAACCAAAGATTGCCTCACCTTAAAAAAAAAAGATTTGGTCTATCCCAGTCACCTCCAAACCTAGCATGAGTGGAAGTCATTTGCAGGTGATCCCAGGCAGAGTACAGGTGGTGGGGCCCATCCTAGGAGCCCCAGGGCTGACAATCCAAGGGGCCAGCTTCCAGTCACACTTCTGGAAAACCATCTGGTTGTCTCCTTAAATGACATGCCCAAAGGGAAGCATGGGCAGGCAGCAGAGTCCTGATAAAGTAAATTCTACTCTATATATCAGCCTCTACACAACAGCTTCTCCACTATAGTCATGATCAGTCCTCACAATCAATCAGCTTGAGAGTCAATTACTCCCACTGATGTACAAACAACAACCAAGGCTCAGCTACAGCAGGAGGGTACACACAGCTCACACAAGGGACACACCTGTAGCACCTGGCTCAGGTGACCAGGGAGATTGTGCCACTGGGCCTCACAGGACATCTACTACATGAGGCCACTCTATGAAGACCCTACCTAATACATAGAAACAAACACAGGGAGGAAGCCAAAATGAGGAGGCGAAGAAACATATTCCGAATAAAAGGACAGAACAAAACTTCAGAAGAAGAACTAAATAAAATGGAGATAAGCAATCTACCAGATTCATTGTTCAAAACACTGGTTATAAGGATGTTCAATTATCTCATGAGAACTTCAATGAAGAGATAGGAAACATAAAAATAGAGATGGACAACATAAAAGGGAACCAGTCATAAATGAAGTATATCTGAAATGATGAGTACATTACAGGAAATCAACAGATTGGATGAAGCAGAGGATCAAATTAGTAATTTAGAGGATGTGGTAGGGAAAGGCACCCAATCAGAACATCAACAACAACAAAAAGAATTAAAAAAAATGAAGATAGTTTAAGGGGCCTCTGGGACAACATCATAGCGGTACCAGAAGGGAAGAGAGAGAACAAGAAATTGAAAACCCATTTGAAGAAATAAATAATGACAGAAACTTTCCTAATGCAGTGAAGGAAATAGACATACAAGCCCAGGAAGGTCAGAGTACCAAACAAGATAAACTCAAAGAGGTCTAACAAAGACACATCATAATTAAAATATTAAAGTTTAAAGACCAAGAGAGAAGGTTAAAAGCAGCTAGAAAAAACCAATCAGTTACCTACAAGGGAGCTCCCATAATACTGACAGCCATTTTCTCAACAGAAACATTCCAGGGCAGAAGGGATTGGGGCAAAATAATCAAAGGAGAAACAAGGACCTACAACCAAGATTACTCTACCCAGCAAAGCTATTATTTAGAATCAAAGACAGATAAAGAGCTTCCCAGACAAGAAAAAACTAAAGGAGTTCATCACCACTAAACCAGTATTACTGGAAATGTAAAAGGGACATCTTTAAGAAGAAAAAGAAAGAAAAAAGATAAAAAATATGAATAATAAAATCACAGTACTTGTAAACAATTACTTCAAATGAAATTCAGGATTAAATGCTCCAGTCAAAATATAGGGTAGCTGAATGAATAAGAAAACAAGACCCTTGCTTATAAGAGACTCATTTTAGATTGAAAGGCACACACAGGCTGACAGTAAAGGGATGGAAAAAAATATTTCATGAAAATGAAAATTATAAAAAAATATATGGGATAGCAATACTTAGACAAAACAGATTTTAAAACAAAGGCTATAACAAGAGACAAAGAAGGACCCCAATAATTATTTTCTGGTTTTTTATCCAACAAAACCCAAAACACTAGCTTGAAGGGACATGTGCATGCATATGGTCATTGCAGCATTATTTACAGTAGCCAAGATAGGGAGGCAACCTGGATGTTCCTCAATGAATGAATGGATAAAGAAAAGGTAGTACATATATACAATGGAAATTACTCAGTCATAAAGAACAACATCTTGCCATCTGCAACAACATGTATGGACCTAAAGGGTATTGTGCTGAGTGAAGTAAGACAGACAGAGAAAGACAAATGCTATATGATTTCATTTACATGTGGAATCTAAAGAACAAAATAAACAAAACAAAAACAGACTCATAGATACAGAGAACATTTTGATGGTTGCCAGATAGAAGGGGTTTGAGGGGATGGTTGAAAAAGGGAAAGGGATCAAGAAGTACAAATTGGTAGTTACAAAAAAGTCATGGAAATGAAAATGATAGCATAAGGAATATAGTCAATAATTATCATATCTATGTATGGTGTCAGATGGGTACTAGATTTATCAGGGTAATCATTTTGTAAGTTATATAAATGTCTAATCACTATCGTACACCTGAAACTAATATAATATTATATGTCAACTATAATAGAAAAATAAAAAACATTTAAAAATTAAAAACTACCATGTGATACAGCAATAAAATGAAAAACAAAATAAACCTAAAAATATATTTTAATGATGTATGGTTTTTAAAGCAAAAATAATACCAATGAAAAAACAATATGGTGGAGTTTGTAACACATGTGGAAGTAAATGGAAGACAACAATAGGACAAAAGATCAAGGCAGGAAAAGGAGATATGCTATTGTATGTTTATTATATTATTAGGAAATGATATAATATTATGTGAGGATAGACTGAATAAGTTAAAGTGCTAAAATTTTTATTAACCACCAAAAATTGAAAACAAAGAGGTGTATATAAGTCAATAGTGGAGATAAAATGGAATACGAGAAAATAATTACATTTCAAAAGAAGGCAGAAATAGGAAAAAAATAAATAATGGATACGACAAATAGAAAGCAAATAGAAATATAGTAAGTTACTTTAATTATAATCTGACCATTCCAAATGAAAAGTATAAAATGTTAAAGAGAAATAAAACATAAATCAGAAGGTGAATGGCTACAAAAACTTACAGAGAAATGAATTTATCTTTGAGGAGATAAAAGACCTACTCCTTTGTTCTGTTCCTCTTTATCTATAAGACCTCGATGGTGGTAAACATGACTTTAATCTTTATTAGTTTAGCTTTAGTCAGGAAAATTTGACAAATGTATTTTTATATATTTAAAGTGTAAGACATGATGATTTGATATACGTATACATTGCAAAATGATTACCAAGATCAAGATAATTAACACATCCATCATCATTTCACGTAGTTAATATAGTTAAATTTTTTCTGTATGTGTGTGTGTGGTGAGAATGCATAAGATCTTCTCTCAGCAATTTTCATGTATACACTATTACATTATTAACCATAATCACTATGCTGCACATTAGATCCTCAGAACTAATTCTTCTTGGAACGGAAAATTTATATCCTTTGACCTTTATCACTCAATTTCATCTTCCCTCCAGCTCTGATACCACTATTCTGTTTCTATAAAATAGACTTTATTTTTTTTTAGATTTCTCATTAAGTGATACATACAGTTATTTGTCTTTCTCTATCAGGCTTATCAGGCTTATTCCACTTAGCATAGTGCCTTCCAGATTTATACATAATTATTGCAAATAGCAGGATTCCCTCCTTTTTCACTGCTGCATAATATTTTGTTGTCTATATTGTGTATATATTACAATGAGGTGACTTTTGGTAAGCACCTAAGGATTGAGACTAGTTGTCAAGGGAACCAACCATGAATACAGGGTTGGAAGTTTCAGTACCACACTCTGATTTTCTGGGAAGGGAGAGGGCTAGAGGCGAAATCAATCACCAATGTCAATGATGTAACCAACTGTGACTGTATCATAAAGTCTCCTTAAAAACCTAAAAAGACAGTGTTAGGCAAGCTTCCAGGTTGGTGAACACATGCAGGGAGAGTGGTGCACCTGGAGAGGACATGGAAGCTCTACACCCTTTCCCCATACCTGGCCCCATCTGACTCTTCCTGAGTTATATCTTTTTTATAATAAACTACTAATAAATGTTAGTAAATAAAATGTTTTCTGAGTCCTGTGAGCTGCTCTAGAAAGTTAAGCAAAACCAAAGAAGGAGCCATGAGAAGCTCCATCTGTAGCTGGTTGGTCAGAAGCACAGGTGACAACCTGAACTATCAACTGGCTTTTTAAATTGGGATAGGAGGCTTAATTTCTAGAATGTAACACTAGAGGTAGATAGTGTCAGGTAGATAATGCCAGAATTGAGTTGAATTGTAGGACACCAGCTAGTGTTGGAGAATAACCTAGATGCATGAGGAAACCCCTCCTTTTCATTGGAAATGGGTCCAGAACAATGATTATAAGCCAAACACTAGAGTTTTAATGCTACTTATGGCAAACGTCCTAGGTCCATTTCTACTTCCTGTTACACTGTTCTCATTCCATTTTTTTGTTGCCTGGCTCCTGACTTTTGGTGCCTTTTCTGTTTATCAATACTTAAATTCCCTTAGAATTAGTTTTTTACTTGTCCTCCCTGTGTGGCATTTAGAATAACCCTAAGGACTTGACTCATATCTGTCTTACTGAAGATTACTGCTTTGTGCTCTCTTGAGCAAAATGCTTAGTAATAGGCTTTCTGCTCGGCTCAGAGCTGAATAAGAGCAGAATTGATTTAGCTGTTTTTTAAAAAATTAGTCTATCCCGAGGGCCTGGTGCAGGCCAGTCACAGAGTAAGTAGTCAAGATAATTTATTGATTTTGTTTGATTAGTTAAATAAACATTTTTGTTGTTGTTAGTTTTGTTTTTTTTAAATTTGTTTTTACAAAATATATTTTCTGGAATGATATCTGTTGTTATGGCAACATGTACAAATTGTCATGGCAACGTGCTCAGGTGTCACTTTCATGTACTTGTGAAACAGAAATACTTGTCTGATTCAAAACAAGCAAGAAAGTCAGGCTTATGCTATCAGGCTCTATGTTCTCATGTCTCTTCTTCACCTCTAGTGATATTTAATGATCAATTTTTGAAACAAAAATAGAGTACTTTCAAAGAGTTATCTAATATTTTTGAGCAGGTATTTAAAATTATTGACTTTCATATCCCTCAATTGTGAATGAGCAGCCAAGGTGACATTTTCGGTAACCTACTCTTGGTGGATATAAAGAGTTATGTAGGTTTACTTATGAATTCCAGGAACTTTGCTTAGGCAGATTTATTGAGTGTTGCTGATGATCCTTGGGAGTATGTTTTAACATTACTGTCCAGGAAAAATTGACTAATGCTGGAATCTGCTAGGTTAGCAGTGGAGAAAGCTGCCAGATGGTGTAGTAATCAGTGTAATGCTTCCCAAATGTGTTCTTGTCCTAATTCCTAGAACCTGTGAGTATGTTATGTTACTGGCAAAGAATATAGGATGCAGGTGAGTTAAGGTTGCTAATCAGCTGACTTTGAGATGAGGAGGTTATCCTAGATAATCTGGGTAGGTCCAATGTAATTACAAAGATTTTTATAAGTGGAAAAGGGAGGTAGAAGAGAAAACCAGAGAAAATGGAACCTGAGAAGGAACTCAGTCCTGCCAACATCTTAATTTCAGGATAGTGAGACTCATTTTGGACTTGTAACCTCCAGAACTGTAAGTCAATAAATTGGCATTATTTTAAGCCACTACATTTGTGGGAATTTGTTACAGCAACTATAGGAAACTAATACAGCTGGAATGTCTCAGCTTTACCACCGATTCAGATGCCCTCCTGGGATTCTCTTGCTCAGCGAGGTTCTGCGAGCTAAGGCTGGAGGGACTAAAATTCCTGAGAACTTGTCAGCTTTGCAGAAAAGACTGGCATATCAAATTAAAAGTGAAAAAAAAAAAGGACAAAGACTTTAGACAAAGACAAAGATGCTCACTGGGACAGGTCCTAGAAAGACACTGCAGTAAACACTCAGCTCTTACCTGCTCTAGGAGTGCAACTGTATATTGATTGATCTTGAGCAGATTTCCTTTGGCCTTGCAAAACAAATATACTTTCAGTGCCAGAGGTCCAGCCTCTCATAGAATATGAAGATAAAATTTTAACTATGAATTACTGCACCCTCAACATGCTCCAAAAGATCACAAGTATTATTTGTTAAAACCAGGAATAGCTATTTACTAATTAAAAACCAGCACACCAATCACTTAAAAAGGATTTTGAGTGATTACAAGAGAAAAAAAAATTAAAATTTAGCATTTAAAAAGGTATCTTAAACCAATGAAAAAGAAAAGTAATGAAAGCAGTGTTATAAATTTTTGAAAATGGATTATTTTTAAAAAAAAATCTAAACAATATATGCCAAAATGACTATCAAATGGTTAAAGAGTTAAACAATAAAGATAAAATAAAGGAAAAAAAAACCATCCAATAATCTGATTGAGAAAATTTTCCTATTAAATTGGTTTTCCTCTTGTTAATCTAGTCCCATGTGAGTTTAATTATTATTAGAATTTAAAAAGGGGGTGTTATTCTCCCCTCTACATACATTTATATATATAGTGACTGACATAAATATATGACATTTTAGTCTCTCTTTTTCTATATATAGATATATAGCTTTTAATAACTACATAGTCCATATGTATAGGTTTCAGACTCTCTTTCCACCATTGGAATGTGCTTATATTCAATATGACTAAACCAAATGTCTCATTTTAGAGAATGATAATCCTTCATAAATTTCCCTAAATTTACAATTGTGTTCTTAGATAAAACAGAAGTAACAAACATACAGGGTATGTTAAATAGTACAGTTTAAAATTATAATGGGATATATCTGAGATATATTTATACCAATTTGCAAGCCCTAGTCATAAGAATGTTTTCTTATGTTTTGACTCTTAGCAACCCTAGGAGCTGGAGGACATGAAACTTCCCTTTGAACAATATGTCAGTAATAGTATTTAATCCCTTCCTTTTGGGTTTTGAGTTACTGTAATGTGAGCAAAGGGCAGGCTGCATTGGGCTATGTGTCTCCAGGTTATATTAGATAGTCTGATTTATCACATCTATGGAATATCAAATGCAAAAAGAGGGATGTCCAAGGTCACAATGATCTCACTTGTGACCTACTTTACCAAACTGAAAGTAAATCAGTGGGTGCAATATCCATTGCAAGCCAAGAGGGTGGAACGATTAGAAACTCACCTACATCCTTTTTTACTATTTCTTTACTTGTGATTCAAAAGACTGGGGCATATAGGCTCTCTCGTAGCTCTTTAAGTCACCCATTAATCTCTTCCCCATTATTTGTTCCTGCTTGAGAATGGTAACTACAGTCACTTTCTCCTTTTCAACATGTGTTAGCTTGACAGATAATAGAGATTCTGTTAGTATCTGGAATCTGTGATGCAGTCTGATTTGTCAGTGTTAATTCTACACATAAATTGCTCCAGTTTCGGCACCTTCATGCATTTGTGTTCTGCAAACTGTGCTCTGTCACCATCTGGGGGATGTTGAAATATCTACAATTTTAGGATTAAAGGTTCTCCTTGGCATTAGAAGTTATGAGGGTGTTTGTGTTTGGAGGCGCAGCGATAGAGGAGAAAACTTGGTTTACAAATTACTTGATAATTTGGAAGAAGTAGCAATTTCTGCACAAGTATTTATCCACAACAATGTTCACTACTGTGTTAAGATTTGAAAAAAAATAGAAACAATTTAAATATTGAACAATGATATTAAAAATAATTATGTCCAAATTAATTGAATTATGTGCATTTTCTTTAAGAAAGAGGGAGTGTTTAATCTGCTTTAAGATCAGTAGCCAGAAGAGACTATTGAGCCTTTCATATTCCTTACTGGGGAACACTTTGTGGGGATAGTCACATATACTTTTCAGCAGTTTCAATAGGAGACATAAATGATTATAGAAAGCAGTGCCTGTTCTTTCTACATCCTGGTTAAAGCATGTCTTGAAGACTTTAAATTGGCTAATTGTTTCCAGATGCTGTTCCCAGACTCCCTGATGTCAAGGAGTACGACAACCCAACCTCATCTGTACATTTCCAGTTATGTAAAACTTAGTCATTGAAATGTATGTACCCTAATTGAAACTTGTTGACTACAAGAATAAATGTCCTGTTGAGAAGGGCTCCTGATGGCTAACTGGGCTCAAATTTATGAACAGAGCCTAAGAGTCATTGCTAACCAGGGGCCTCTCACACAAGTCTTGCTTTGGGGAGAAGCCTTCAGTAAACTGTCTCCTGCTTGCACTGAGCTGCCTGCCTACTGCACTTAATTGCCTGTTTGTACTGCGTTCCTGCCCTCTGAGCCAACTCTTTTAAAGGAGTTCCTGGAATCATATTCCAACAAATAGGACTGAGACTTTCCCTGTTCAATACAGAATCTGCCCAGCTATATCCCTATTAGCATATTCGCCAACCATTCAGAGCAGCTCTACTCCACCTCATGACAGTGCTTTTTAGACCAATCAGGGACCAAGGCCAGGGACTTCTTACTGTGTAAACCAGTTCTCCTCTGGCTCCAAGCAGACTTTCCTTTTCCACCAAAGACTGAGCAGTGTGTTTCCTTGGCAACACGAAAGATATCTCACAGGAGCAGACTGGAGCAGAGTAGAGCTGTCTAGACAGAGAGGGGCCTCTCCCCAGGGCTGCCTCACGCCAGGATTGCTGTGCCACAGCAGTGCTGTTTCATAATTGAGATATAAAACTATGGAACTGATGGTAGAAGCATCTATATGTGTTTTATCTCTCTCCTTAAAATAGCTCCTCAGCCTCGCAGGTGACAAATATTTCATTTTGTTTTAGAACCACTTCTAGATGACAAGTTATGGTTGTGCTGTTTTTGATGCCTCTGAACTTTAAAGCCTCCCCAAAGAGTTGCGTTAAGAAGACAAGCATGGATATCTCCATATAAAACCTTGTTTTTGTCTGCTTCTTTCTATTATGCTGAAGCAAAGGCAGGGCACAGAAATTGCCCTGATTCTTTGACTCAGCATGAGCATGTATACTTAGTTAAGGTCTTTCAAACTATATGTCTTGTCTAATAGTTATAAAGCAGTGTTTGCTTTGTCATCAGCTTGCCTTCAAATACATGACATTAACACCTCACTGAGATGTCACCTTTATTTTAACCCCATAAAACTGAAACTTGTAATGAATGAAAGATTCCTCTTTGAAAATTAGAGAAAACTTTCTTCTTGGCTTTCCATATACTAATCAATCTTATTCTTGATACCTCATTTTTTAATTCTATAAAAATCTATCTATATGTGTGTAACTATCCATATATGTGCTTATGCATATGTATATATGTGTATGAATTGTTTAACTTATATGCACATGTATGTATTATATACCAATATGCATTTTTTCTTTAGGGTATGGTTTTACTGGCTTATGTGTATGTAAATTTTATTTGATTACTTTTAGGCATTATATAATTTTAAAAATTTAGTAATTTTTTTATATGGATGGCTGATAGAAATAACTATGAAATTTTTTTGTGTTTCCAAGCATTCATTTGTGTATTATAATTGTTAAAAAGTATTAAGAAGGATAAAATGTCTGCACTGACTAGTGATCTGAGAACTGGTGAAAACATGTTATTACAATATTAGAATAGATATCAGGTAGGTTCCAAAATGGAGATGAAACCCTACTGCCCAAAAGAGAGAAAGGACCTTGAAGGAGACCTACTACAAGTGAGGAAAAAATTAACAAAAATATAAGATTTATTAGGTACCATTGTAGAAAAATATATGCTATCTAATGTTTTAAAAATGAGAAAAAGCATGGTAATGTATTTTAACACTAGGCACTATGATAAACTTAAAAAAAGTTTTTATACAGAGTTTGTCTTTCATTAACTCTGATATAAGCATATATTAATTTCTAAAGGAAAACAGTTTCACATGTACAATTAGCATTTGCAGACATGATCAGTTAGTTACAGGAGTGGACTTTAACACTATTTTTAAATTTCACACACCATTTAATTGGATATAGCTTTCAATGACAAACAGAATTGTTTAATTCTATATGCATTTCTGGTTTTTATTGGGCATACTTCTGGTTCATCACCCATACTATAATAATGATGTTTTCCAGGTATTTTTTTACTGTTAATGAATATTATAGATATTATTTTTATCAAAATTGTCAGATTATTGAGAACGACAATTATCTTTCATTGTATCATATTTCTTGTTCGAAGGTTTGACAATTATTGATGAGCAACTTTTTCTATAGGGTTTATAAATGATTCTGTTCTAGGTTTTTGCCCTTTCAAGCAATAAGAAAAAATACGTTTAAAAACAAATTAAAGTCTCACATCTAACAACACTTACATAGCACTGAAATTTAGAAGAGAAATGGTATGTCTTAGTTCTAGTACTTGACTTTTAAATTTTTAGAGTGTGCTACTTAAGTTCCCTCCCAATTCATTTAGATATGCATGTAGTTACTTAACTATTTCTGCCCTTTCTCATCTAATACTTACACTTCTTGATGCGAAAAGGTTTCTTTATCATCTCCCTGTCCCCTGCTGAATAAATTTGTGTTAAGCACTTTGCCACTCACTTCAACTCAGGCAGTGTAAGGGCTTTGTTCACTTATACTGACTCTCTGTTAACTTATCTCTATACTTTTTAAATAATTTTATTTAAAAAACATTTATTGAGACTTGCTGTATGGAAGCTACTATGCTAAGCACTATTATATAATTTGCAGTCCAGTACAGAAGAAAAACCAGTCATAACTCATAATGATTAACACAGAATTAAGAACATGCTAAATGTAAACATAAGAAATGTATTGATAGGCATGCAAAAAAATGGTCTTGTTCACTGGAGCTTTCATTACTTAAGCCCTTAACTAAATACTACATAGATTCCATAGGATAGAGAGGATAGAATACAAGAAAAGCTAAGAGAATATGGTTAGTCAAAAAATAGCTTGCCAAATGCTCTTTTGTGAAATAGCTAAATCATATGATACTTGTTGGGACATAAAAAAAATCCTTTTATTTTTTGTTATTGCTCAATGACATAAAACTTTGAATGACAGAGAATTTGCTTGAAATTTTATTTGGAGACCATTAAAAACATTGATGATTTTAGGAGATAAAGTAAAAGATGCCAAATTTCAGTATTATGTGTTTTCATGTAGAGAGGAACAAGAATAAGATAAAAAAAATGTTAAACTCCTGAATGAAAATGTTGGTTAAATAAAAGATATGTCAGAGAGAAACTTAATAGATTAAAATTAAAACAACATAGACATTTATTAAGTTCTCATGAAAGCCAGAAACTGTGTTAAGCACCGTGGCATCATTTGACTTAATTTTCATATGAGACAAATATTAGCATTTTTGTTTTACAAAGGGTTGAGGAGTGGATGCAATTAGACCTAAGTCACATAGTAAGTATGGAGTTAAGCTCAGGTTTGCATCCACAACTGTCTAACTTAATATTAAAACCTATTAGAATTATAAAATCTTGAATATTGAAATATTGAAACTAGAAGAGATGTTAAAGATAATTTAATCCACCCTCCTGCCTGGTGCTTGTGTCCTTAAATAATATCTAAGTGATTTGTTATTCAGCCTGTGTTTAAACATTTCTGACAATAAGTTCAAAGTATTTCTGATCTTTGGAATGTTCATCTTGCTGTAAAACCAAATATTTCTCCTCATAGTTTCAATCAGTTGGTTTTGTTTCACTCTTTTAAAGACATAACAATAAGGCCAATACGTCTTAAATAAAACCGTATTTTGAATATTGAGGTAATTGCAATGTGACATAGAAATTTTTGCTTTGAAATTTCTTATTTCAGTCATTTCTCAAATGAGGAATTTTTAGATAATTTTCCTAAAATTTTCCAGTTTTTCTATTTCACACATTGTATCCCAAACTGAATACACTAATCCAATCACTACCCGAGTGTTGACTAATGATATGAATCTACATTTTCTGGAATCTATCATGTTCTTTGCAAACCTAAAGATACATTGTTATTTTTTTTAAGAAAACACATCACACTCTAGATTAGTATGACTTTAAATTAAAATTTCTAATTGTTTTGCATATGCTCTACTAATTCACATCTCCATCATCTTTGAATTCTATAGAGAACATATGGAAAATATATAATTGAAAAAAATTCAGCATAAATAACACCTGGTGTCTGTTTTCACTAACTGTTCTCATATTTTGAATATGAACTGTATTATGAACTCTATCATTTCAATCATGAAGTCCAAATTGCATAGTCCATTGCTTCTCTGGTCACACTGGTGTAATATATGACCTACACTTGGGCCATTATATTATAGAACCAAATAAGGGAGAATGGTTCCTTTGTCTGGGAAAAACTGTTGAAATGTAAGTATGATCCCTGCCAAGCAGTTATGTTTCTGCCTCCTGGGATAGTCGGCCTGGGGGAAGGAAGCTAGGACTTATACAGCAGCAGAATCCCAGGCTGTATGGAATTCTGTATGGGGAAGTCACCCATTCCTTCAGCTGTTTTGACTTGGAATTCCAGTAAGGAAAATTGCTCAAATCAATACACTCCTTTTCACAGGCTTAAGAATCCTATGCTTATAAATTACAGAAAGCACAAACTGATATTACTTATTCAGATGAAAAAGAAAATATTGTGCTATTTTACATGTGTGATAGTAATACATACATATAGAATATGGAAGAAATTTTAAAAGTCCTCAGAAACAAGAGTAATAATGTTCCTTCTGACTGACTTAAAATAAAAATTGGTGTTGTCTCTTAAAAATTTATGAAGTATCTTAATTATAAGTTTCTTGAAGTCTGTAATTCTTTCTTTAGTCAACCAGAATCATTGGTTGTCTGAGTTGCAAAAGAAATTCAAGAGATCCTTGCATTATGAATTTCCTTTGACAAGGGATAAACTGATGTTTTCCACATAAGCATGCTCCCCTTCATGTATACTTACACATATATATATATGTGTACACACACACACCAGTACATTCATTTTGTTTTTTTTTTTAACTTAGAACCTGCTGAGAAGATATGGACCCTGAAAATTATTCCACAGTGACTGAATTCACCCTCGCTGGACTGACAGAACAGTCAGAACTCCAGCTGCCCCTTTTCTTCCTTTCCCTAGGCATCTATGTGGCCACAGTAGTGGGGAACCTTGGCATGATCACACAGATAAGGCTGAGTTCTCACCTACACACCTCTATGTACTATTTCCTCAGTAGCCTGTCCTTCATTGATCTCTGTTATTCTACTGTCATAACCCCAAAAATGATGGTAAATTTTGTGGCAGAGAAGAACACCATCTCCTACCCTGAATGCATGACTCAAGCTCTATTTCTTGCTTTTTTTTTTGCTGTCTCAAAATGTTACATGTTGGCTGCAATGGCATATGACTGCTATATTGCCATCTATAGCCCCTTGCTTTATAATGTCATCTTGTCCCATCGTGCCTGTTTCTCTCTGGTTTGGGGGGTGTATATGATAGGTCTGGTTTGTGCATTTACTCATATAGTCTGCCTATTTAGAATTCATTTCTGCAAATTTGATGTGATCAACCATTATTTCTGTGATCTTCTTTCCTTATTAAACCTCTCCTGTTCTAGTACCTATGTCAATGAATTACTAATTCTAATCTTTAGTGCAATTAACACCCTTTCCCCCACCCTAACCATCCTTAGCTCCTACATCTTCATCATTGTCCTCATTCTCCACATCTGTTCCACTGAGGGCAAGTCCAAAGCCTTTAGCACTTGCAGCCACATATTGGCTGTTGCTGTCTTCTTTGGATCTGCAACATTCACGTACTTACAACCATCATCTGTGAGCTCCATGAACCAAGGGAAAGCATCCTCTGTGTTTTATACTATTGTCGTGCTCATGTTAAAACCCCTAATCTACAGCCTAAGGAATAAAGATGTCAATGTTGCCTTGAATAAAATGTTAGACAGAAAAATATTCTTGTGAGCAGAAATAATGTAAAAGTAATGTATTTGTCTAAGTCATTGACTGTTATATTGAATGAACTGACACTTTTATTTTTAGCCCATCTGTCAATTATATCTTTATTTAATGGGACTCTTTTGACATTATTTCTATTCCTATGAACTTTTATGCCATTTTTTTCTGGGTATCATTGAAATGTCTAAGTATCACTGAAATTCAGATTAGAAAAAATACTAAGGATGACCTGGATATGTAGACGCAGTCATGCCATCACCATCACCATCACCATCACCGCATTCTTTTTTTCTTCCATAGAATTGATAAAAACTCAGTCCTCGGCCATAATGAAAACATCATCTAGTAGTGGTTGGCAATCTCCTTTCTTCTATGTAGCCAAAACCAACAGAAAATATAGCAATATGGCACTCTTTAGCTTTTGGACATCTATAGTCTGGAAAAGTCTCTTTCCCACCATGTGTCACCCCGTGCCTTCTTTTTCTGAATTATTTCCTCTATTTTTTACTTGAGAAACAATCAAAACTTTAAAATATGAGTCTCAGTCCCATGCATGTGCTGTTATTGTGCCCAATTTAATATCTCCTGTTCAACATCTATTATTTTAGTTTGTAACCGTTTATTGTCCAAACTTATACTGGACCATAATCTCTGTAAGACAGACCCTTGTGAGTATGCTCCACTGCTTTATTTTCAGGAAGCAGAATGTCTGTTAACTAGCAAGTCCTTGATAATTTCTTGATATTTATTTTCCCCTTATAATATTTATATGAAATGTATATATCCAATGCAATTTTTGCCCATTAAACCTTTTAAGCACTATGTAAGGCTTTTTTTTTTTTTTGGTTTTACAAATCAATTAAATGTAAGTTTGAAGAATTCTTCAATGATCTTTAAATAATTGTTAATATTCTCAGTTGTTTCTATACAAAGATTAAGAAATACTAGTCCTGAGTTCCTTCTGGGGAAATCCCAACATAGTGTGGTAATTGAGGAATATCTCTTTTCTTAAATTATTAAGTCCTGTCAACAACCTAGAATTCCCTGAAGCAAGTCTAATTTGCTCTTAGATTCACATATGTAACATTAGAGACTCAAAACAATTTTAGTAGACTTGAAATATAATGGATCAACATGGCAAATCATGTAGTTGAGTGATGTCTGGGGCCCAAACAACCCAATCTAGGTCACCACATCCAGATCAGAAAACCATTTCACCTATGCTGGCGAAGAGGAAATTGTTTGCTATTTAGAATTAAGAAAAAGGGTTATTAAATATTTAAATATAAAGCCTTGGTTATTGCTTCCAGCAGATACATTTTACTCATCCTTTTTTTTTTTTTTTTGGTTTTTGATATTTTGGTGTCAATGATTAAGTTTCTCGGCCCAACAATCACTTCATGCAGCCTGCTTTATCTAGTCATCGTACTCTAGTTAACAAATTTATAGTTCATCTAAATCTTTAGGCGGAGAGAGGGTAGGAGAATGAATCACAGCTCTCAAGAGCTATACCCTGGGAACTCTAAAAATGGTTAATACATTACACTAAGCATACCAAATAGAGTTGATGTAAGTCAACAAAAATCTTAATGTGAATCCATTTCTTCTGTCTGAGGTTGGGTTAGATGATTTCTCTAAGCTAAATCAAACTATTGGCTTATTTGGTTTTACCAGTGTACCTCTGGATAACCATCGTTAAATGGGCCAGAATTTAATTTAGAAAAATACACTGACAAAGGCTTTAAGAACTGAAATGTCATTTTCTCAGAAAATTCTTTGAAAGTCCAACTAAAGTACTTTTCATATTATCTATCTCTTCTAGCTCTTAGATACCGCTTCCTTTTCTTCTTAACATTTACCCCTTATGGTAATTGTGTCAACTGAATGTTTATTCTTTACTCTCCCTCTGCTGAATTAACTTAAGCTCTAATAGGACATAGAGTAGGTACTCAAATAATAGTGATTGACAATTTTACCAGACACCTGTGGTATCCCCGTCACATCCTCTCTCATTTCAGCTTCATATTTTGTTAGTTCTGTGCAAGTTCAAACTCAGTTCGCATTGACAACATTCTCCTTTAAGTATGCACATAATTTTGTTTTCATATTTTTAAATTATTTTATTTTTAGAACAATTTTAAATTAATCTAAAATGATAAAGCAACAAAATTCCTACTTACCTGTATGTAGTTTCCCCTATTAACATTTTACATTAGTTACAACTAATGAATCATTAGTGATACATAATTATTAATGAAGGTCTATATTTATTCTTTAGTTTTTACCTAAGTTCCCTTTTCTGTTTCATGACCCCATCCAGAATGTCAAATTACATTTAGTCATCATGTCTCCTTAGGTTCCTCATAGCTGTGGAAATTTCTCAGACTTTCCTTGTTCTTGATTACTTTGGGAGTTTTGAGGAGTACCAGCTAGGCATTTTGTAGAATGACCCTTAATTGAGAATTTTCTTATGTTTCATTTTTTGCTACACTGTGGCTATGGGTTTTGCGGAAGACCACAAAGGTAAAAATGCCATGTCACTGGAACATATAAAAGATACATACTGTCAACATTCAATATGACATCACTCATGATATTAACCTTGTTCACCTGGTTGGTAGAGTTTGCCTTGTTTCTTCACTGAAAAGTTATATTTTTTCCCCTCTCTTTTATGTACTATTTGGAAGGAAATCACTATATGCAACCCTTATTTAATGCCTGGGAAGTTATGTTCCAACTTGTTCAGGGAGGAATATCTATATAAATTATTTGAAATTCTTCTTTGTGAGATTTTTCTCTTTCTCTACTTATATATCCAATCATTTATATTATCAGGATAGACTCATGGATATATACTTCATATTCTGAGTGTAGGTTTTCATAACTATAAATATTTCTATATGTAACCACCTGTATCTATAATAAGCTAAACATGAGTCATACTATCTATAACTCTATTCCATTACTGTATTGATTATTCTAACCTCTTCTCTTTGCTTACCTGTAAACTCCACCTCAAATAGGAATAAATCTGGCTGCCATCATCTGCCATCCATTTACTTAATTGTTCAGTTCCAGTGCATCTGTTTGGCAGTATCAGAATTGCTACCCACATCACTGTGGGAATCACCTTTATCAGGTAGAGAACAATGCTTATGTATAGTGCATTTTGTTTTGTTTTGTTTTGTTTTTGTCTTTGCTTTTAGTTTCCAAAGTTAATTAGGTTAGCATCTTTCCCTCATCTCCATCAGTAAGGTACTTCATACTTTTGTAATACTTTTGATTGTTCTGTCACTTCTGCACTTATCCTGAGAACTTCTATCTGCTAAATGATTTTGTTTTTAAATTTGCATGCATTGAAGTTTACTCTTTGTGCTGTAAAGTTTAGTGGTTTAAGTTAATGCATAGTTTTATATATCCACAATTACAATATTACACAGAATCATTTCACTGCCCTAAAAAATCTCCTATGCTTTCTCTAATTGATGCTTCTAAATGTCTGGCCATCACTGATCTGTTTACTGTATCTGTAGTTTTACCTTTACCAAAGTGTCATACATGTACAGATTGTAACTAATTCAAACTGCCTTCTTTCACATAGCGATATGCCTTTAAGATTCATCCATGCTTTTTATATATATAATGTATATGTAATCATTTTAATCATTCTAATAGATATGTAGTGGTATCTTGTTTTTTTTAATTGAAGTTTCTCTAATAACAAAGGATGTTGAGAATCTTTTCATATGCTTATTTGCTATCTATGTATCTTCTTAAGTAAGTTTTTTTTTTGAGTTTTAAAAGTTGTTTCTGTATTTTAGATACAAGTCATTTTCAGATATGTGATCTTTTTTTCTTTAGTATTGTATTTGTCATTATGGTCTTTTGCCTTTCCATGTGAATTTTAAGATACTTTTGTCGATGTTTACAAAAATGCTTATGGAATTTTGTTTGGGATTGTACTAGATATATAGATCAAGTTTTGAAAAATTGACTGTTAACAATGTCATGTATTATAGTTCCTGAATATAAAATATTTCTTCATTTAAGACTTTCCTTGATTTATTTCATCTGAGTGTTGTAGTTTTCCATATATAATTCTTGTCTGTATTATTTTATATTTATACCAAGGTATTTCATTTTTCTATTATTATAAATTATGTTATTATTATTTCAAATCCAGTTGTTCATTGGTGGTACATAGAAAAACAATTGGCTTTTGTATATTGACCTTGTATCCTGTGACCCTGCTATACTTGTTTATTTGTTCTAGGACATTTTTGTTTATTTTTTTTTATTTGTTATTTTTGTTTGTTTTTTATTCTTTGAGATTTTCTACATAGACAATCATGTTGCCTGATAACAAAGACAGTTTTCATTCATCTTTTTCAATACATATGCATTTTATCTCCTTTTATTATTGTGCAAGATAAGACTTCCAGTAAGATATTGAATAGGAGTGTTGATAGAGAGGTTCAGAAGGACTTCTCTGCCACTACTGGAGCCACTTTCAGAATTCTTTCCCTTGGGAACAACCCTTATCCAATAGGGACATGGGACTGTATAGATGTCCCATCTTCCAGTCTCTCAGGGTATCTATTTTAGTCAGAGGTCTCCAGAGAAATAGAATCAATAAGATATATAGATATAGCTATAAAAACATACCAAAAGAGATCTATTATGAAGGATTATTAATGTGATTTGGAGGCTGAGAACCCCATGGTTTGCTGTCTGCAAGCTGGAAATTCATGAAAAACAGTAATGTGGTACCAATCCAAGCCTGAGGTCTGACATCCGGCAGAGCCAGTGGCGTAAGTCCTAGTCAGAGACTGATCCCAAGAACCAGAAGCGCTGATGTTTAAATCTTGCTGAAGACTTTTTAGATACAACTCCAATGACATGGTTCATAAAAAAAAAGATAAGATATATCTCATTAAAACTGTAAACTTCTGTTCTGTGAATGACACTGTTGAAAGAATGAGAAGGCAAGCCACAGATTGGGAGAACAATTTTGCAAAAGACTTATTTAATAAAGACTACTATTCAAATTGAATAAAAGATACTTTAAATTCAACAATAAGAAAACAAACAACTGCAATGAAACGTGAGCACAATATCTGAACAGACACCTCAACCAAAGAAGATGGTAAATAACCATAAAAAAGATGCTCAACATAATATGGCCTTAGGGAATTTAAATTTAAAATAACAATGGGGTACTAATACACATCCCTTTGAATGGCTAAAATTGAAGAACTTTTGATACCAAATGCTGACAAGGATGTGGAACTATAGGAAGTCTCTTTCATTGCTAATGAGAATAGAAAATGTTGCCTCCATGTCCTGGCTATTGTAAATAAAGCTGCAATGAACATAAGGGTGCACATATCTTTTCAAATTAGTGTTTTGAATTTCTTCGAATAAATATCCAAAAGTGGGATTGCTGGGTCATGTGGTAGTTTTATTTTTTCATTTTTTTGGAGAACCTTCCATACCGTTTTTCACAGTGGCTGCACCAATTTACAATCCTGCCAATAGTGCATGAGGGTTTCCTTTTCTCCACATCCTTGCCAATACTTGTTGCTTGTTGATTTATTGATGATAGTCATTCTCATAGGGGTGAGGTGATATCTCATTGTGGTTTTAATTTGCATTTCTTTAATGATTAAGGAAGTTGAGCTTTCTTTCATATGTCTGTTGGCCATCTATATTTCCTTTTTGGAAAAATTTCTATTCATGTCCTCTGCCTGATTTTTAATTAGTTTGTGGTTTTTTTGTTGTTAAGTTGCATATTTTGGATATTAACCCCTTATTGGATGTATCATTAGCAAATATTTTCTCCCATTCAGTATGTTGTCTTATTGTTTTGTTGATGGTTTCTTTTGCTATGCAAAACCTCTTTAATTTGATGTCCATTAATAGATAAATGGATAAAAAAGATGTGGTGATATAAACAATATAATATTACTTAGCTATAAAGAATAGAATCTTGCCATTTACAACAACATGAATGGACCTAGGGGGTATTATGCTAAGTGAAATTAGTTAGCCATAGAACGACAAACACCATATGATTTCACTTACATGTGAAATCTATAAAACAAAATAAACAAAACTGAAACAAAAGAGAAAGGAATTAAGCTGTATTAATTGCCAGTTATAAAAACAGTCACAGGATATAAAGTACAACATACATAAAATATAGTCAATAATATGGTAATAACTATGTATGGTGTCTAGATGGGTACTAGACTATTCAGTTATCACTTCGTAAATTACATAAATGTCTAAACAAAATGTTGTACACCTGGAACTAATATAATGCATGTTAATTGTAATTGAAAAATTTTTTTAGCTTTTAAGAATTTAATAGCCACTTCATAAGACAGTTTGGCAGCTCTTTATAAACTTAAACATGCTCTTACAGTAGAATCCAGCAATCACACTCTTTGGTATTTACCCAAATGAGTTGAAAAATTGTCCACAAAAAATCTGAATATAAATGTTTATAGCAAATGTATTTATAATTGTCAAAACTTTGAGGCAATCAAGATGTCCTTAATAGGTGAATGGATAACAAAACTGTAGTGCATACATACTATTTAGATCTAAAAAACAATGAACTATTAAGTTACAAAAAGACATGGAAGAATCTTAAATACATATAACTAACTGGAAGAAGAGACTGAAAAACCTACACACTGTGTGATTTCAACTATATGATATTATGGAAAAGGTAATACTTTGGAGATAGTAAAAAGATGGATGACAGAGGTTAGCGGGAAGGGAGGGTAAATAGATGAAACAGAGGATTTTTATGGCAGGAAAACTGCTTTTTATGATACCATAATGGTGAATGCATGCCATTATACATTTGTCAAATCTGACAGAATGAACATTACCAAGAGTAAACCCTATCGTAAACTATAGACTTTGGGTGATAATGATGTGTCAATTTAGGTTCATTGATTGTAACAAATGATCCACTCTGGTACGAGATGATGACAGTGTGAAAGGCTGTGTGGGACTGAGAATACATGGGAACTCTACTTTCTGTTTAATTTTTCTGTGAGCCTAAAACCGTTCTAAAAAATAGTCTTAAAAAACATGCAATATCTCTTTTAAGACTCTGCACAGTTAATATGCACAAATAAATAGACCATAAAACCAAAGTTTTAATTTAATTTTTTATTTTAATTGAAGGCCAAATAACCAGGAGGAAACAAACAGCTTTTTGTAAGTATTACAGTCCTACCTTGTAACTCTCATGTTTTTTTTAAAAAATATTCATGTCTTAAAACCTATGAAATTGCCACAGGCAGAATTCTAAAAAGGTACCCCTCCCCTACCACTACCAGTATATAAACCCTGTGTAATCCTGAGTGTGGGCAGGACTTAATAATATGATGGGATTTTACTCCCATGAGTATGTGAGTATAACTTTTTTTTTTTTAAATATGACATAGGTGAAGGGATTTTGCAGATGAAGTTAAGGTCTCTATTAAGTTGTCTTTGAGTTAATCAAAAGGCAACTTTTCCTGGGCAGGCCTGACCTAATCAGGTGAACCCTTTAAAATTGGGATTAGAGTTCAGAGACAAGACAAACAGAAGCAGACACTCTTCTGTTACCGCTAAAGAAGTGAGCTAGTATAAATGCACAGGGTCAGATGGCAGAGAATCATGAACAGACATGAAATGCTGAGTGCCTCCTTTTTATAGTCGCAAGAAACTAAATTCTGGCAATCACTAACAATCTTGAAAGAGGACCTCAAGCCTCAGATGAGACCACAGCCTTGGCAATATTTTGATTGCAGCCTAGGGGGACCCTGAGTAGAGGACTCAACTAAGTCATGCCTGAACTTCTGACTCATGTAAACTTTGAGATAATATAAATGGTTTAAGTCACTAATTTTGTGATAATTTGTTACACAGCAAGAGAAACCTAATGCTGGAATTAAGTTTAGTTTCCTGTGTAGCGCATACACACACACACACACACACACACACACACACACACACACACACACACACAAATCCCTATACACACTACCACGATCAACATCTAAAAAATTTTTCTACTCCAGAAAGTTTCCTTGTGTTCATTTGATATCTATCACCTTCTCCACATTTTGTACCTTTCAACCACTAATCTTCTTTCTGTTGTATATTAGTTTTGGTTTTCTAGATTTTATATAAGTGTGAAATCATACATTATTTAACTTTCTGTTTAACTACTAGATAATAATCCATTGTATAAGCATACCATAATTTGCTTATCAATTTATTTGCTAATAGACATTTAGCCTGTTCTGAGTTTTATAGATAAAGCTGATGTGAACATTCATAAGAGTCTTTGCATTGGACATGTTTTAATTTCTTATGGAGTACTGTCAAACTGTTTTCTAAAGTTTTGTACTGTCTTACATCTCCATCAGCAATGTATGTGAGCTTGTTAACTTCCCATCTTCAATACTTGGTATTGTTAGACTTTTTAATCATAGCTACTTCAAGATTTCTCTTTTTGTCTTTGCTTTCAGCAGTTTGACTGATGTGTCTAGGTGTGGATTTCAGGTTTATCTTGGTGTTTTTGAACATCATGTTTTTAATAACATTTAGGAAGTTTTTAAGCCATTATTTATTTATTCTTCTCATTTTCCTTTCTGCTCTTTCCTAGACTCTCATTATGCATACATTGGCATGCTTGATGATGGGTTACATGTCTCCGAGAGGCTCTGTTCATTCTTGTTAATTCTTTTTTGTTCTGTTCCTCAGACTAGATAATGTTAAAAGACTTATATTCAAGTTTGCTGTTTTTTTTTTTTTTATTATTGCCTGGTCAAAACTGTTGTTGTTGAGCCCATTGAGTAAATTTTTTCAGTTCAGTTATTACACTTTTGACTACAGAATGTCTATTTGATTCATTTTTATATTTTCTCTCTCTCTCTATTGTTATTCTCTATTTGAGAGATGGTGTCCTCATGCTTTTCTTTAGTTCTTTAGACATGGTTTCCTTTAATTCTTTCAACATATTTTAAATAACTTATTAAAATTTTTTCTAGTAAGCCAAATAACCAGACATCCTTAGGGACAGTTTCTACTGATTGCTTTTCACCCTTGTCTATGAGTTATATATAGAGGGAGCTTTCTGTACTATTCTGCCATTAACCTTTTTGCCAAACTTCTTGCAATATCCATCACGAAGATAGATGAGCTTCCTGCCGTGCTTCACATGTACTTACTACTGATCCAGAATTTTTTTTTGTAGCCGAGTGTACTTGTTATATACTACATGTACTGTTTATATTATAGCTTTAATTAGTTAATGAAGCTATACTAAATAATGGGAGCTAATTTCTTACCTTAATAGGGTCATCATGACAAGTAGAGTATTTAACCTCAGAGACCCCAGACCAGTGGTTTCCTGTGCTAATATAAATTTCAATTATGTAATTTCTTGTAATACCTGCAAGAAAATAAAAACATACCTTGTCTGGTTACTGGGGATTTGGGAATCTCTGTTTGAATGACCAAGGCTAGTGTCCTGATCTGAGGCAGAACAATAAGAAATAAAATAAAAAATGAGAGACATAAATTTTAAATGAAGAAGTAAAACTGATTCTGCAAATTATATCTTTGCTAACATAGAAAATTCAAAGCATCCTGAACATTCCAGCGCCAGCAGATGTAACTTAGAGAAGAACAGAGTTAGTAAGGATGCAGACATATGGTCCCAGCCACACTGAGATAACACCACGCAGTCATCAGAATGGCAAACATTAAAAGGCCTATCAACTCTGGATGTTAAAGAGAACATGGAACAGAAGGTGCATTTATCTGTTGCTAGTGGGAATCTAAATTATCTAAAACCATATTGGAAGGTTTAAATGTTTTATAAAGCTAAACATACGCTTATTCATTGCTTAGAAGTTTCACTCCTAGGTATCTTCCTCAAGAGAAATGAAAACATATGTTGACAAAAAAGACTTACATAAGAATGTTTATAACAGATCTATTTGTAATAGCCAAAAAATGGAAATAGCCTTCAACTGGTGGATGAATAAATAAATTATGCTGTATTACTATCATAAAATACAATTATATATTTATATTATTATTTATATAATATAATATATAAAATATACTAATATAGTAAATATTATATACTTATCTCAATTAACTTTTGTGTGATAATAATTACTTTTATAACTATCTATTATATCATGATTAACATTTTGTTATATAAGTAATTATATAAATATATTTAATATTACATTTTAATTTTATAATTATATATAACATAATTATAGTGATATATTATATAACAATATAACATTTGTATAATTATCAATATATACATAGTTATTATATATGTAAACATATTAAGTAATGAAAAGGAGCTAGAGTTACACATGGTAACAAACAAAAATCTCACAAAAATTATTCTGAGCTTAAGAAACTGAGACCAAAATAATATACCCTATATGAGTACATTTATATTGAAATGATTAAATAGACAAAACTAATCTAATATGAAACAATCAGAACAGAAGTTGCTTGGGGGAGTGAGGGGCTGACTGAGAAAGGGCATGGGGGAAACTTCTGGGGAAACAGAAATATTGTATATTGTGATAGAGTTGTGATTTACAACAGTGTGTTCATCAGCATTTTATAGCCAACACTAGGCATTTTACTATATGTAAATTTTATTTTTTACAAAGTTTAGAGCATTCTATAGTTGTTGGGAACAAACGTCAGACAGGCATGGCCTGAAGATGAACAGAAGCACTGGCAAAGCCTGCTTCTGCTTTTACTGTTTATTTTATATTGCATGATTAGCCTAGGAAAGCAAGATGTACCCTGGCAGCCCTTGCTTGAGAAGCGGCCTTGAGATATTTCTGGCTGCCAGAGATCTATCAGCGCACCTGTGAAAACATAGCTCTTCTTGTTAAAACTATATAAGAATGTTATTTTACAATATAGATAGATACAAGATTGTGCCTACCTCTTCATGCTTCACAAGCTCTTCTATGTACATTATTTCATTTGATTCTCAAAATAACTTTGCTAAGTTGATAAGACATATTATTTTATTTTAAAACATAGGCTTCAGAACAATACTTTCAACAATACCTTAAGAATCAGCAAATTATATTTCCTTCTCAGAGTTAAAATTTTATATAAATTTATATAGTATCCCAGAAATAATACAATGTACCTTCATGACTTCCAAGACATTATTAATTGATTATAATTTATCAAATATACTAACTTATCTTAAAAATAATTTGGCTACTGGAGTGGGTGGAAGGTGAGAGTTCATCAGTCACAGAACCTTAGAAAAAGAAAAGTCATAGGGGCAAATGTTGGAATCTAAGGAAAGAAAGGATGGTTAATCAATGAACTTGCAGTATTCCAGTCTCTTGTTAACATTCACTTTCACAGGAATGAAACACAGGAATTTAGAACTAGTGTATTTCATCTCAAATGATTTGTAATGCGAAATCAGACAATCAAATTATCCAATTTAGTCATTTCCGAGCTCTGGTTTGGGCTTGGTATGAGTCAGAGATGACATTTTCACCAGTCTGATTAATGCCACCTCTCTTCTTTCATGGAATGGGCTTTTAGAATGAAAGGATGTGCTTAATGTTTTGTGATGATAGTTACTTTAAGAAATCATTTCTGTTTTTTTAATGCAATAACTTGGCAAAATAAAATTATTTAACCTTATGCCTGTTTCCAATTCTCCTCCTCCTTCTTCAGTTTTACTAACCCATAAAACCCAAAAGTTAGAGAACAGATGATTTGTTTCACTGTTCCATTTTTCAATCTAATCAACTATTTCTTGTTTGGCTTATTCTGGCCTCTCTACAGGGACAGAATGAGTCATGCAGACTACATTATGTAAGTTCTTGTAACAAATAGAGTTCTCTTTTTAAATTAATATATTGACCTTCAAGTTACAGCATGACTTCACCAGCGGATTGATAATGCCTTCGAGTGTCCTGAATTTGTTTCAGTTAAAAAAAAAAAAATAGCATTCTGCTTGTGCATGTCAGTTGTTGAGTTTGGTTATTGTAAAATCACCAAAAAAATTTCCAAAAGAACAATTTCCTGTCCTGTCTGCATGCAAACAGGTTTCTAAGCTTGTAGGGCCGAGGGCAGATTCCAGGCCACGATCAATCTAACTGGGTCGTGATCCTCATTCTGTGCAGCCTGTCTTCTGATGGCGCACTTATTTATATTACAGGGTCTCTACACAATTATATTGATAGAACTGTGGAGACAAAGGCTGAAGTATTTTGTGGTGCAGCAGGGTTTCAGTCTTCTATGTCCTGGTTCTATGATCTTTCGATAATTCTTACATTTTTTCCACTTAAGTAACTCCACTGGCAGAGAAGAGAGAATACTTGGGACAGGGCCTGAGGAGGGGAAGACAGTTTAAGGTTGCTGCAAATTTTAAATTCTCTTATTTTATATTCTGTTTCCCAGTATATCTACAATTTCCAATATAAAAATTACTGTTTTTTGAAAATTATTATTACCATTGCATTTTAAAGTAAAGTTAGATCTTTAAGAAAATGAGCACTGTTTATTTTTTACATGAAGTTTTCCCAAGCCCACCTTGAATTGTGCTCTGTCCACAACTTGAGAAGTACTGTATTGTTTCCTTCTGGCTATTTAGAAAGACACCCTGTGTATGTTTATAAGGGATTTGTGGATGGGATGATGTTTTCATTCCTAAATAAATCATGAATCTGCATGAAGAAATGTTTGTATGTTATATATGGTTTATATATAAATATCACACTATATATAGTATGATATTTCATTACAAATAACTATTTTACCCCAAATTATAATATATTGAGATTCTTCTATAAATAAGAAATTATAGTCATTAAACAGATGCCTTCCTGAAAATGAACATTCTTGTTTGTAATCCATTTTAGAGAATAAAACTCAAGCCCTGAATAGGAAAGTATTTCATCATAATTTTCAAGTCAGAGAAATAGTAACATGATAATGTGGCAAATTTGCTGCACTTTGTAGTTTAATTTGTTCACACCTTTAACTCATCTGTTTTCACAATGACCCCATGATGTAGGAAAGGTCTAAGTAGTTCCATCTCCTCACTGATGCAGACATTCTGGAACGTTTCACAAGTCAATCTGGGGCCCAGTTTTTCTGTCTCCTAATTTACTTAGAGCCTTTTGAAGTGGAAGACCGGAACGATGGCTAGCACAACACTGAGTCCTTGAGGTCTGATATTCTGAGTGCTCATCATGTCAGGCTGATTCTATGAAGTTAAAGTCTCTCTGTTTATTTATTGGCCATTGGGTTTCCTGTTCTGAGAAATGGCTACTTATATCTTCTGCCTGTTGTTATTGTTGATTGTCTGCCCTTTTCATGTTAAATTGTGGAGGTTCTTTATGTGAAGATACCAATTCTTTGCTGGTTATATGTGTTTCAATTACTCTTCTCTAGCTAGTATCTTCTCCTTTAACTTTATGCATTACGCCTTTTGTTGCACAGACTTCATGTGGCCATATTTATGAGTAATTTTCTTTAAAAATTGTGCCAACTTGGGTCATGTAGTTTTCTACATTTTCTTATTTTTATAAGTATTTTTAGATAATTTAGATCCAGCCCACAGCCAGTTTCAGCATTGTTCATGAGCTAAGGTTGTTGTTTTTCTTCACATTTTCAAATGGTTGAAAAAAATCAAAAGAAAGTTATATAAAATTTAAATTTCAGTGTCTGTGAATAAAATTTTGTTGGATATAGCCATACTAATCATTAACGTATTATCTACAGCTGCTTTTTCTAGGGATAAAGTGCTGAGTATTTGCAACAACAAAGATTCTATGGTCCAAAAAGCCTAAATTATTTGCTATCTAGTTCTTTTTTGGAAAAGGCTGGCAATCCTTGATGTGGATGGACTACTATCACTCTAGGTAATTCTCTGGTGTTTATATCCAGTCTATATATATACTTACTCCCCAGAGGCAGCTACCATTATGATTTTTATCTTCATAGCTTGGTGTTGTCTATTTATTGTACTTGAGATAAACTGAATTACGCAGTTTGTATTTTTTGGTGTATGGCATCTTTTATCTATCTTGTTGTATGTAATAAGACAGATAAACTATTCCTTTTTATTACTAAGTAGTGTTCCATTATGTATACACCATATTTTTATCAATTCCTTTTTATAACTATTTTTTTGTATTACTAAGTAGTGTTCCATTATGTGTATATGCCATATTTTTTTATCCATTTATTGGATGATGGACATTTTCCTGATTTTTTTTGTAAATAAAGTTGCAATAGAATTCTTGTATGTTTTTACTTACACAGTGTTTGAAACATTTTATACTCCAATATGTAATATTTGAGGAATACCATTGCTTTGAATCCTTTCCAATATTTGGTGTTTTTAGTCTTTCTAATTTTAATCTTTTTAATGTGTATGTAATGGTATCTTCTTATAATTCAAATGTGTAGCTTCCTGATGACTGTTGATACTGAGAATGTTTTTATGTATTTGCTAGCCTTTCTGTACCCTTTATTGTAAAATATCTGTCTTTTACTCATTTTTTACTGAGGTTTTTTTTATGGTCTTTTTATAATTGGCTATAGAAATTGTTTTCAAAAGTTGGTTATAGTCCTTTCTTGGACATGTATGTTATGTTTTTGTATGTGTCTGCTATTTTCTTCCAGCTGGTGGTGTTTTTTTTAATGGTGTATTTAATCAGAAATTTTTAATTTTGATAAAGTCATGTTTATCATTTTTGTCTTTATTACTCTTTGTATTCTAAGAAATGTTTGCCTACCTGCCAGTCACAAAAATATGCTTCTATTTTTTCCTGTAATCTCTCTCTAGTAAGTATGCGAGAATAATATGAAATATGGAATCAGGTTTAGTTTTTGTATGCAGACATCCAGTCAATCAACACCATTTATTAAAAAGATTTTCCTTCCTCCATTGAATTCTGCTTATACCAAAAATTATTTTTACTGAGCAATTTAGGGTCTATTTCTAGACACTCTGCTTTGTTTATTTGACATATTTATTTATTCTTATGCCAGTCTCACTCTGTCGTGAAAATGGTAGCATTATATACAGCAAGTCTTATAGGAAAGCAATCTAAATCTATCAATTTTGTTCTTCTTTAAAATCGTTTTAGCTATTTTAGAACTTTCTTATGTAAATTTTAGAATCAGCTTGTCAAAAAGGCCATGGAGATTTCTACTGGCATTTCATGGAATTCCTAAATCGATTGAGGAAAATATGGATCTTAAAACAGTGCTTCCAAATCATAAGCATGGCGTCTCTTCATTTGTGTCTTCTTTAATTTTTCTCAACAATATTTTAAAATTTTCAATGAAGAGATGTACTTTGTGAAATTTATTTTTATAGACTTTTTCTGGTTTTGATGTTATTACATTGAGTTGTCTTCATTTTCCTATTATTTGCAGAAAATAAATAAAAAGAAAATTATTTTTTGTATGTTGACTTTTAAACTGAGACTGGTGAATATATTCATTAGATTTAAAAGCTTTGGGGGTGATGTCTTTGGATTTTTTCATATATACCAATGATAGTTGTGAAAAAAAGTTTTATATCTTCTTTTTCAATACGTATACCTTTTATTTCTCTGCTATTGGTTTCATTGTATTGGGACTAGGGCTTCCAGTAAAATATTTAATATAAATGGTAAAAGTACATATTCTTGCCTTTTCCTGATTTTTGCAGAAACACCTTCAACATTGTCACATATGTCTGTGGCCATGCCACACTGAACAAGCCCGATCCCATCTGATCTTGGAAGCTAAGCAGAGTCAGGTCTGGTTAGTACTTGGATGGGAGACCACTTAGGAAGATGAGGTGCTGTAGGCATAAAAAAAAAAATAAAGGATTGTAAACTGCCAAGGGCTTTGTAATCTGAGGTCAATCAAGGGTTGCCTTGCTTAAAAAAAATGTTATCACATTACATACAATATTAGCAGTTAGTTTTTCATAAATGCCTTTAATTAAATTGATGAAATTTCCTTCTTATTATGATTTACTTAGTGCTTTTGTCATAAATCAGGGAAACCAATTTTGTCAACCACATTTTCTACATCTTTTTATGTAAGTAGATTATTTTTATCACTTAAACTCTGAAGATAGTGAACAAACACATTGCTTGTTTCAGATGTTAAACTGAACATGCATTCCTGAAATAAACTGTATGGTTATTGTATACTATATCTTTTAGATATTGCTGGATTCAGTTAGCTAAGATTTTGTTCAGGATTTTATATCTGTGTTCATGAGATACACTGACCTGTAATATCCCTTTTTTGAAATGTTCTTTTCTGGTTCTGGACAGGGTAATACTGGTCTCATAAATTGAGCTGGAAAATGTTCTTTCATCTACCATTTTCTTAAATAGCAAGCTTAAGATTTAGAATTATTTCTTTTTTAAATGGGTGAAAACATTCACAAACAAAATCATGTGAAGTGGAGTATTTCTTTGAGAGGACATTTGTGATCACAAATTTAAGTTGTTTATGAAAATAAAACTATTAAGTTCATCTACTTATTGTTATGTCTGTTTAGTAAATTGTGTCTAATTGGGAAATTTCAGCAATAATATTAATAGCAATCAGTAGCCGGTAGGGTGGAAGACAGGTAGGTAGCTAGATTAACCAGGTTAGCTTAACTACCTTAAGTTTACAGCCTTGTCTTATGTCAGCTTAACTTTTGGTGGAGTCTGAATAATCATTCCTCACTTCTGCTGTGGGACATAGGAAGGACCTGACACTCCGGGAAAAAACAGAGCAGGAATACCCCCCAATCCCTACTGTTCTATACAATGTCTGGTATCCTCCTTCCTAAAAAATTATGTGTGTATGTGTTTGTGATGTAAAAAAGGTAAAACAAACAAACAAACAAACAAATAGATAAAAAGCTCCCATCCATAAAAAAGATTACCAAGAACCTGCAGAGGGAATGTAAATTGGAACTACCAGAAAGGGATATTAAAATATATTTTATAAACATATTAAACAATTCACAAGAAAGATGGAAAAAGTAGGTGAGCTAATACAGAAACCTCAGGAAAGAAATAAATTTATATAACTCCACTTTTACTCTTAGAGTTTCTGCCTTTTTTTCAATTTTGGAAAATTATCATCAATTATCTTTTCAAATACAGTATTATTTATCAGACCTTCTTCTATTTTTTTATTAGCTTAAATGTAGAGGCTCTCAGTCAATTTTCTGTGTCCTACCTCTTTTTTTTAATCCATTTTTTTTTTAATACTCAGGACTCATTTTTCTGACTCTCTAATTCCTTAACTTCTGATTAGCTAGCTATGCCTTCAATAATGTCAAGTCTAAAGTTTAAGCCAAATTTGGTTAATTTTGGTCAATAACTATATTTTCAACCCCAAGTATATAATTGGTTCTCATTTTAGTTCTTTTAGTTTTTATTTCCTTTATAGTTTTTTTTAAATGGAAGTTTGATCTTCATATATTTTAAGTTAATATATTTACTTTAAAAGCTCACTCATTCACCATAATTAAATTTAAATAAAATTCTAAAAAAAAAATCAAACAATCCACAGGAACTCAATAAAAAGAGAGGAAAGAGAAATATAAAGAAAATAAAAACACAAATCAATAATAAAATGGCATACTTAAGCCCTAATATTCCATTAAACAGTTTAATTGCAAATAGTCAAAACTCACCAGTTACCTACTAAATAGCTAAAAATCCAACTCAACTATATACTATCTACAATAAACTCACTTCAAATAGAGTGATATAAGTGAAGGTTAAAAGAAGAACAAATATATACTATATAAACAATAATTTTAAAGATTCAGAGTGATAGTAATATCAGGTAGACTTCAGAGCAATAAGGCAAAATATTAACAACAACAAACTAATAAAATTTATCTAGTTCAGAATGAAAGAAGTGAAACTTTTTAATGATATATGGTTGTCTATGCAGAAATATAAAAAAAAATGCAATATACAAAAAATACTATAAATAGCAATTGAGTTTAGCCAGATTGTAGAAAAGTGATATACAAAAATCCATAATTCTTTAACATATTGCCAATGAACAATAAGAAATTAAATTTTAAAATGCCATTTGCAAATACATGAAACATATAAAATATATATACATACCTGTATAAGCAAACTTTGTTGAGATGAACTGAAGAAAACCTGAGTATAATGTGTTCCTGCCTCAGAAGACTCATTATTCTGATGTCAATTTTCCTTAAATTTATTCATAGTGCAATATAACTTCTTTCAAAATTTTAGGAGGCATTTTGTAAAAATTGATAAGCTCTTTTTAAAATTCAAAAGGAAATGCAAAAGGTCTAGAATAAAAAACAAATTTTGATCAAAAAGAAAGACGCTGGAGAAACAAGTTATGTAGCTGCAATTATCAAGACAGTGTGAAATGAGTATCAAGATAGACAAATTAATCAATGGAGTAGAATAAAGAGTCCAAAAATAGACCCAAACAGAGATATTCAATTAATCTCAGCAAAATTACATGCCAAGGAAATCTGATGATGTTAGAAAAAATGGACATTTTATGGAAAAAAAAATCACTGATACATGCAAAATTATTAGTGAATTTCAAAATAATTACACTGAATAAAAGAAGCCAATACTATATGGTTCTATATGTTTAAAATTCTTGAAACTGTAAAAATCTATAGGGCAAAATAATCTTTGGACTGGGCCCAAAGCTACAATGTGTTCCAAAGAACTATTTGCAAAGATAACAAGAAAGAAGATATTGTGACTATTGGACTGACCACTACCTACTGAAAATTAAACATTGTTTAGAATTAGTGTCACTGTGTTAGCTTATCTGCACCTATATGAATGCCTTCCATCTATTGATATAGTTGCTCCCCTTCCTTTTCTCATAAATACCTCTTGCCTTTGTCTCCTAATTGCAACACAATTTGGATTTCTGTCCGAATCCCTGCTTCCTGAATAGCTATTCTTGATCTCAACTAAATGCTTGTTGCCTCTCACTTTGGCCTTTTACTTTTAGGATATTCACTTATTCATTCAATAAATGTTGTTTGAACAAATATGTGTGATTTATTTCTCTAGGTATTAGAGACAAAAAGGCATATAAGAAAGACAGGGCCACTAATATTGTAAAGGTCACATTCTAGAAGGGTGGACAGATATCCGACTTCTGCCAGAATTAAAGGTTTAATTAAAGCTGTGATAAGTCCTGTGAAGGAGATGGATAGATTTCTATGAATTCATATATCAGAAGGCCTTACTTATTTTGTTCCTAGGAACCTGGAAGAAAATAATTCCAGACAAAAGAATTCATAAAACATAAAGAAACTGAATCCCAGATATACATAGAAAGCTGCCCAAGATTATACAGCTATTTTGGAGTAGATCTGCCCAGACTTCCTACCTCCCAGTATAATGATTTTCTTCTGACACTTTCCAGAGTGAAGAGCCCAAACAGTAGAGAGTATATTATTTTGATTATATTTTCCTGCTATTTTCAACACTAGTATGTCTTTTAGCTCTTCAGTCTTGTTTTTGTCCCTCCACTCCCACCCCAAATTTGCTTGCAGGAGGAGATCTGTGTTGAATGTGAAAGCTATTTAATAATATACTTTCTTTGAAACTATGTATATGTATAATTGGGACTGTTCTCAATCCTTATCCTTGGTACTATTTCGTCACTTTCTTGAGGACTATAATCTTTTGCTCTTTTTTTTTCTTTAGATAAATATATTTTAATCATATTACTGGTGTACAAATAAAATATACAAACCTTTTTGGTTTTGGTACTGTTAGACTCAGAAAATAAGTAGCTTGTCCAAGATCTCAGCTAGTAAATGACTGTCATGTGCCAAATTGAGCCTGCCAATAACCAATGTGTTGGCTGGACTGGCTCTTGTGGTTTTTATTATGATTGCAAGATGCCCCTAGCAATAATCATCAGGAAACTTTGGAAAAAAATATTTACATCTTGTAGACCCTGAAAATTACATGGTATGTCTGAGACCGCACAGAGAGATCTCAGGTAGAGAAAGAGTGAGCATGAGCAGGCAGGCCTGGAGTTCTGCTTTCACTAGGTTTGAGGGTGGGGGCCTTGGATCTGTGAGTTCACTTTTTATTGGTGAGTTTAAAACAGAAAAGTAAGAATTTAAAGTATGGGAAGAAAATAAAAGAAATGAAGCAAATTATCAGTTGTAGAAATCAATCAAGATCTCTAAAACAAAGGAGATTGGCGGAGAAGAGGAGGAGTAAGGTGTGTGGCTCAGGTTCTTTATCCAGTCCTGTGGTTGGAAACCTGTTATCTCCTTTGAAGTGGAGGACTCAGCAAGCAAAGCCCAAATTAGGCACTTGCTTTAAAAGAAAAGCCTTGAGTCAGGACTGACACTACTATCAACTGCAGAAAAAGGATGCATTTGAACCTAGTCTCTTGGACTCTAGAGCCCAGACTTTTTACTATGTGCTCATTAAGACTTGGAGGGGAGGGGTGCAGCCCAAGGCCATCTATCTTATCTCCTGGCCTTGCTTGTTTCTCAGGCTGGGGTCAAAACTGGGAGAGGGCTGAGTTGGGCACTGAGAAAAGTTTCAGAGACACACCCTGGGGATGGGTGTCTTCCTAGGCTAACCTGCCTCACTTTCAGGACTATAGCCTGTAGCCAATCAAAAGCAGTAAACAGGCCTCACTTATGACTGTGCAACCCTCATAGAATTGTCCCCCTTTCACCCTTTTTTGCCCCCCTGATTGATAGCCTATGTAAATTCTTTCAGAACAACTCACATCTTTCTTCCCCAAAACATAATTTATAAAAATGCTCATCAAATCCAGGAGGGCAGACATGGTTGTCTTTTCTACCTAGCCACGCTGTTGGTGGTTTAGACGTCATGCCCTAGGACCTAGTGTTACGGAGCGCACCTGGACAAGAAGACCTCAGAGCCGAATTAGAATCAAAAAGAAAATTTTATTACGAATTCGAATCCGGGCTCAAGCCTCCACTGACGCAGCAGCAAGAACAAGAGCCCTGATCCTTAGCATGGGGTTCCTTATATTAGGTTTATGGCGGGCTAACTTTGCGCGTGCTGGACAGGTTGCAGTTCCTTATTGACTAACCATATGGCCTGATTATGGCCTGACCTTTAAGCAAGCAAACAGGATGTCTGGGCAGAGAATTCCGGCCCTTGGTTGGAGGGGATTGCAGTCTACCTTGCTGGGGGAATTTAAAATTTTCCATTCCACCATCTTAGATCTTACATTGCCGTCTTAAATACATAAGTTCTCATAACCCATTACACTAGTTCTTTTCTAACTAGCATGTGGCTCAATAAACCTTTTTTTTTTTTCCTCCTGAAAAGCTTTGGGTTGTGAAAGTTTTTGTTTAACATATCTCTGGCCTGTTGGATATCCAACCTTTGAAGGAACAGAAAAGAACTCAGCTCTCTTGGGTCTGTATGAGGCCTCCACAGCAGTCCCATTGTGACTCATTAGACTGAGATATGTACCTCCTCTTTGGCTCCTCTGAAGCTTTGGATCACGCACACCCACGCCTTGTATAAGATGCATACAGTGCTGTTGGTTGGGCAGGGGGTGTAATCCAACAAAGCATCCATAATATGGGAGGGGCTTGTTGTCTTCGTGTTTCTACAGCATGGAAGGGGTTCCCTCTTTTGTACCTCCAACTGGCGAATTATTGAAGGGACACCTTCAAGTTGGTTTTATTATTATTATTTTGTTATTCACCAGTACCTGGCGGTGTCTTTTGTTTTTGACTTGCATCTTTGTCTGAGGTAATTGAGGTCATTGTGACATCTGGTGGCCATTTAGTGTAATTACCGTTTGGGTTTTTTTTTTTTTTTGCTCTCGAGGAACCAATGCTTTGCGTTGGAAACTGTGTAAGGGTGGCTTTTCACTCCAAAGATCAGAGACATTTGCTCACCTTGACCTTCAGGTACTCCCGAGAAACTTGGAAAGTTGCAAGGGTGTCTGGACTCATCGTTCAAGATGTACAGCAGCCTCATAGAGGAAAGGGAACTGAAATTATATGACGGTGGTTTTTCACTCTGAAGAAAAGGGATAATTGCTCCTCAGGCCCTTTGGGGGAAGTGTCCAGGCTACTGGAAACCTTTGAGGAAGTGCCTAGACTCATTGTCCAAGATGTGTAGTGAACTCAGGGCCTCCAACAGAAGAACACATCCCCAGTTCCTGGGTCAGAAGAAATATTTCCGGCTTGTCTTGGAGGTACATGTAAGAACTTGGTTATTCCAGTACTTCAGGCCTCCTGAAACACCAACCTGGTACTCAGGCCCCTCAGAAACAGGTGTGAGAGTAACTGTCCACCCACTAAGGAAGCAACTGTCTAAGGAAGGGGACTCACAAAGCAGCACTCTTCCTACTGGAAAAAAATTTCCAGCCTTGATCAGTTGAGAACAAATCTTTTAAGTTACGGAAAGTCAGAACTCCAGAATGTTCCCTTCCCCTCCCTACAAACACTGGCTAGTGCTATGGATAACAAATATGGGGCTGAATCATGCACATTTTTAATCTAAATAGGTTAACTTTACTAAAAATGACATTTCTCTACAATTTTCCAAATGGGGCACTTTTGCGTTGGCAAAATTAGTTTTTTAAAATGATTTAAATTAGAAATAAATATACCAAGCAATTAGAATTGGAAGTTAGAATTAGAATGAGAAATTAATTTTAATTGGTACTCTGAAGCTAGAGGGTGAGCTGCAGTCTCTTAAATAGATTTCCTACAAGATTCCCTTTCTAGAATGACTTCAACTTGTAATAAATTAAAACAAGAAGAGACTTTATCCAACCTTCTCTTTTGTCCTAGAAATTTTTCCTTCTCATGACCCACTTCTCTATCTTCTCCACAAACTTTTCCTGACCCCCCAGAACCCATCTTAATAAATCATTTTAAAATTAAAACCCAACTATCAGGTGTCATTCTCCTAGAACCTTCTCTCATGGAGAAAGAGGCCGCCCTGCTGCCCCTGCTGCTGTTGCAGTCCTAATGACACAGCACAGGCTGCTACTAGATGTAGGCAGATAAGGACAGCTGCCACCATAGCTCAGGCTGCTCTAGGGCAGCTCCCCAAACCCAGGTTATAATGTGTGCCCCTGGTCTGAGGCAGAAATAAGAACTATAGTTAAAGACTTTCCAGACCCACATAAGACCTCCTATTCTCCTTCTCCCAATTAATTTAAATGAGGGTTTAATGCCATCAGGCAATCTGTTAGCCCAGGATCACCCGATTTATATCAGCATGGTTAACATGCTGGTGGGGACAAGAGAAGCACAACACTAGTGGCAACTCGTAAACTCTTGAGATCCTGAAGCTTCTCCATGGGCCTTACCCACTAATCTGACCCTAGGTTTTAAGAAGACCAACTGTATTGCTTAATGGCTGTGGGACTCTATAATTCGAGCCTTTCTGAAACCTGAAGACTGATCTAAACTTTAAGAATCTAAAGGACTTAAAGGAGAATCCATTTGTAACTATTTCAACTGGCCCTATGTTGTCTTTTAGAAAAACTAGTTTGCCTATTGATGCTGAAACAACACAAACTGCCTTAAATTGAGTTGTCCTTAATGGATTAGGCAAAGAACTGTCTACTGTAATTAAAAGAACTAAAATACACGAGAAGTTCTTCCCACTGCTGAACTTGTGGCCCATACTGATTACTTAGCCCAAATTTTTCATGAAGCTAGAGAAAAGAAAGCAAATTGTATAAGGAATCTACAGTTCCAACAACTAAAGGCAAAAACCATTGTGAAGCTAAATCTAAATTCAAATGGGTTTGCCATTACTGTAAAGAACCTGGGCATTGGAAAAAGAACTGCTTAAAATTAAAAAATAATCAACAGTGATGAACTAAAGCCATTAGTTCTAAATTCCATGAAATTAAAATCTGATGGAACTCTAAGGAGACAAAAAGGTTGCCTCCTCTCCTCTCCATGGGTTATTTAGGAGATACCTGTATCTGGATTAGGAGTGACTTTTATCCTGTCCTAATTGACACTGGTACCACCTTTCTGCCTTAAATCTTGCATTGATCAAACACCCTGTCCCTTGAAGTACTGAAAAAAATTGAAGTTATAAGGATTGAGAACTTCTCACAGACATTATTTCTTTCTAAGCCTATGATGTTTTCTTTGGAACCATTAACTGATACTCATTGCTTTCTAATAAGTCCATCTGGCCCCATACATATATTAGGTTTATTCTTTCTACAAAAATGTAAGGCCTCAATACATTTTTCTCCTAAAAGGGAAATATCTTTAACATTGACTTATTTTTGCTCAAATGGAGGCTCAAGTGAAATTAATGAGAGTTATGAAGGATATGGTGAAGAAAACAGTACCTTTATTCTTTCTCTTGAGATGAACCCCAAATATCTGATGACCCTTCTTTCCTTGAGCTCAAAGATCTTTCTGAAGCTTTATGGGCCTCTTCCAATGCTGATATTGGAAGAAATCAATATCAGTGTTGACGGTGCCACTGCTATAATAATCATCACTCATAAATCCAAACCTAACAATGATTTAACCAATACCGATATGTAAATAAAGGACTGATTCTTTTCTACACAGATCCATGTAATACCTCAATTGCCTGTTAAGAAACTGCACAATAGAGTTTGGAGGCTTGTTTAAGACTTGCAAGCCATAAATTACATAATAATTTCAAGACATCCTGTTGTCCCAAATCCACAAACTTTCCTCACTGATTTTCTGTGAGGAAGTAAGTTTTTCACTGTTGTTAATTTACACAATTCTTCCTTTAGCATTCCTGTGAATCCAGAAAAATCAACTCTTATTTGCCTTTACCTGGAACAATCAACAATTCATTTGGACTATAATACTGCAGATATTTATTAAAAGTTCAACATACTTTTTATGACCTTGAAGAAAGATTTAAGTGACTTAACAATGTCTGAGGAAACTGTTGTTAAAATATGTTGATGACTTACTGCTCCATGCTAGTTATTTTGAGTCCTAGAGGAAAGACAGCTACTCCAAGCTCTGGTTGACAAAAGACATAGGTATCTAAGGAGAACCTGCAATATGTTGGTAATCACATCATATTTTCTGAAGAACTTAAGCTGGATGGTGAGCATTTGGCAAGTATACAAAGATATCCTGAACAAACTACTAAGAGACAATTAAGAGTGTTTTGAAGGGAACAAACAGGGTACTATCACAAGTGCATTTCTAATTTTTATTTTTTTATTTTACAATAGAAAATAAAAGTTTTATTAGAAGAGAAAGTACACTTCCAGACATGGAAGTGAGCCTGAGCAAGAAAAGCATGGCTCAAAAGGCCTAATTTTTCTTTGATTGCTAAACAATTATACAAAATGTTGCATGCCCACATGCTGGAACCATTAATTTGGTCAGTAGAGAACAATGACACGCTTTTAAGACTTTGAAGGAAAACTTGAACAATATTCCAGCTCTGGGTCATCCAGACTATGACTTTCCCTTTTGCTTATTTGTGTATGAATGAGAAGGCACTGCATTGAGGGTACTTACATAAAAGCATGGAGGGTTTTTTTTTTTTTTGCCTTTGTGATATTACAGTCAATAGTCGGACTACATAGCACAGAGAATGCCTGCTTGCCTGTGAGCAATCCCTGCTACTGTCCTTTTAATAAAAACTACTGAACCATCTATGTTCCCCATTCAGTAGAAGCCTTACTTACTTCATATTATTCACCTATTGCCAGTAGTCTACTTCATATGGTATAAACCTCCTTTTGGCAGCCTTTGTGACTTTAATGAGATATGATACACTCAATCAAACAAGCTTGCTGCCCACAGAATTAGTCGAAACCCCCCATGACCACATATTTCTGACTGACGCTCTTTTACTTACTAGAAAACGTTTAAAAGAAACTCCAATACTTAATGCTGATGTATTGTGTTATACTGATAGTTCATATTTAAAAAAGGAAAGTGTAAAATGTTTATGCTGGTTACACAGTAACTAATTTCTTTGAAGTTATTTGATGCTGGTCACTTACCTCATGCTACCTCAGCCCAACAAAAGTCAAACTTTATGCTCTAACAGGGCCTGCATCCAAGCTATGGGAGTGATAGCCAATATGTACACAGATTCTTGTTATGCAGATGACATAGACGATAGTTTTGGGATGCTTTGGAAACAGAGGGGATTCATTACTACCAATGAATCAAAATTAGGAGCAGTTCTTTCATGTTAGAATTCTTAGATGCTATTTTACTCCCCAGTCAGATGACTACTAGTGAGGTTGAAGGACATTCTTGGTTACAAAATGAACATGCTAAAATGAATCAACTAGATGATACTGTCACAAACAATAACAACAACAACAACAACAAACAAAAAAAAAGTGGCCCAAAATAAAGATATTATGTAAAATAAAATCCTTACTTTGACACTTTATATCCAAAGAGATCTAAGAGCCAGCATGCTTGATGAAGACTTACTAGGATCTTTTAATAGGGCTCCATTCAATGCCCCTAATGATGAGAGACTTTACTGGCAAACTTGAAAAGGTTTCCTAGACACCAAAAGACACCTGTGGTATGGACCTAACAAACTCCTTATATTACTTGCCTCTATGGTGAGAAGGATGTTTCAAACTATACATGCACTAACTCATTGATCTACAAAGAAAATAGTAGAAATTGCTAAGCAATATTGGTGGGCCACCAAATTTCTGCAGCTGCTGCCATAGCATCTACAAGACACCCTACCTGTCCAAAATATAATCCAAGAAAAACTACAAAGCTTTCACCTGGAAAATTTGAATTAACTGTAAACTTATTTGAAGTATGGCAAATAGATTTTCTATGGTTACCTCCTTAGAGTGGATATCAAAATGAATTAATAATGATTTGTATGCTTTCTCACCAGATTAAAGCTTTCCCTGTTTACCATACCACTACTACCTCTGTAGCTAAGATGTTAACAGAAAATTATACCAACATGAGGAACTCTTTCTGCCATATATAGCGACGGAGGAGCCTGTTTCATTGGACCAGTAGACCAGCAAGTGTGCCATTGGGTAATACTGCGGTATTTTCACTGTGCCTCCCACCATCAGTTCTTTGGATTCGTGGAAAGAACAAGTGGAATTGTGAAAAATCAGGTAATTTATGGACATCTTGAAAAGTCTTTGGTCAAAATCTTTACTTATAGTTCTCTTAAATTAGAGGTCCACACCTTTTGGGAAACAAAATTTCCCCTTTTAAAATTATAACAGGAAGACCTATGCATCTCTCCCCTGTAACACTAGATTCTTTAATTATAAAGGGGGGAATTCTTACATAATGTCAATAACTTATTAAAGCTGTTAATAAAAATCACTCTTTGCTAAAACAATCTTTTTACAGTGACACAAAGAAAGGCCTTCCACCTCATGGGATCCAGCCTGGAGACTTTGTGTACTAGAAAAGACATCTCCACAAGAATTTATCACAATCTTGCTGGAAAGGTCCTTCCCAGATATTTCTTGTGAATCCCTGTGCAGCCATGATCGAGAGAAGTGATTCCTGAATTCATGTTTCCCACCTTAATAAGGTTAATCCACCTGACCTCAAGCTTCCTCTGACCAGGAAGAGGAGCCTTAAAATTAACTACTACCCAAGAGTCCAGACCAGGCTAGTATAAACCTTAAATACTAAACTTTACTATGCTTATACTCTACAATTGGCATAGCAATCTTGTTTTTAGAAATGCTGATAATTCTGATGATTCTATGCCAAGCTGGTCAACTCCCTTGTGTGTTAGATTTCCTATTAAAGTCACTATTGTCTTTAGAAAGATAAGGATCTATAACTACATATTTATTATAACAGTTACTTTTACCTAGGCAAGGAAAGATAATCCCTTAATCAGAATTTCACAGTTCCTCAAATTTGCTGTAAATTTAACAAAATGGTGTCTATGCCATCCTAAACCTTGTACCACCCATGGTCCTATTGACCTACATGTACACCCTATTTCTTACTTTAGTTTCATTCCTAATTATGACTCCAAACATCCACATTTTTAGCTATTTTGTTTATCTTACCCACTCTAACCAGCACTTACCATGTTTCTACTTTGCCCCTGTGCCATTGTTTAGATAAATGTGACTCTTGATTGTGTCAGAAGCATTGTTCATGAACTAAAACAGTTTTCTGGCTCCAATAACTTAATTAACAAAGGCTAAGGTTTACCTGGTTGTTCCAATTTTTATACTGTCCCAATGGCTCAATAATATCCAGTGACAGATTAATCAAACTATTGATAACTTTGTCTTTGTCTGTAGAGGAGAAGATCATTCTGTCCCTTCAGTGCTTTAGGAGATGGGTCATGCAAGGACTATGTTCTTGAGAAATCTAGTCACTCCTTTATCTGGACATAGTTCTGAAGATGCCCAACACAGAGATAGTTACTCTAAACTTTTTTTTCCAGAATCAACTGATTCATTTAGATGGAGACTCTTTTTGCCAAAATTCTCCAACTATCACCTGGAAACAAAGAGGATACCAAAGGCTACTCTTTTCTTCCATGGTGAGGTGTTGCATTTCATAAACATAGAATTAGGAATTTTTCTATTATTTTAGGTAATATTGCTGGCGATGTTATAGCCTCCATTAAGTACCGCTAAGGCTATTAATTCTTTAGCCAAAGTTATATTAGATAATAGAATTGTTCTAGACTATATATTGGCAGAACAAGGAAGGATATGCACGGCAATTATCTTTTGTAGATACATAAACACATTTCATTAAGTAGAGACCCAATTAGAAGGTGTTAGAAAAGAAGCTATTTGGCTTCAACAAGTCCCTACAGAGGGACCGGGATTTAATCTGTTTAGTGACCGTTTTAGTTGGTTGCTATCTTGAATAGGCTCATTATTTGGAAAACATTGCAAATTGGCTTAATAATTCTACTTTGCCTTTTTTATTGTTATAATCTTTAAGTGTTATACCTGTTGCTTCTCTCAATTATGTAAATCCATAAACCAAGCCCCAACTAACATATGCTTGCTTAATTAATGAATGTAAACCTCTTATTAAGTGGCCCACTTCTATTTTCAATGCTGAATACTATTCCATTGTATGTATACACATTTTCTTTATTCATTAATATTTCAATAGACATTTGGATTGTTTCAATATCTTGGCTATTGTGAATTGTGCTGCAGAGAACATGGGGGTGCAGATATTTCTTTGATTCTGAAATGGGATTGCTGGATCATAAGGTGATTAAAAGTTATTTTTAAGTTTTTGAGAAACCTCCATACTGTTTTCTCAAGAGACATCTAACACAGGCCTATAATGTGCAGGCCCCTATGTAGGCACTGCAATGCCATGCACTGAGAAGAATACAAAAAAGCATATTTTTGCCTTGGAAGTAAACTTTATGAACAAATTGAAAAATCTGAAGAGAGGAATCTTTAAGTTGGTGATTTTAGCAGTACAGTTGTCAGAAGAAAAGCATTATTAGAACTAAAGAGATATGAGGAAAGGTATGAAAGCAGAACTATACAGACAGTGTATTGGGGGTAGAATGACCACTCCATTTTAATTGAGGCCAAGAGTACATGTAGTGTAAGCTAAGAACCAATTCATAAAACTTTCAGAGTAAATTCTTTCAAAGATTTAGTTGCTATTTTTTAAAAAAGAAGTCATTAAAGGATGTTAAATAGCAAAATGACATTATTAAGCCACTTTTATTAAAAAAAAGTGAACTCAGAAGCGATGCAAATTGAATCAGAGGTAAATGTGAGTTGGGAGACAAAAGACTTCACATAACACAGGTAATGTGCGATACAGAGTATGAGGAAAGTTCAAAATGATCACATTTTTGGATCTTAAGAACTAAAAGAATACCATTAAAAAACTGAGAAGATACTAACAATTTGGGGGGAATTTTGATGAATTCACTGCATTTTCTGTGAAAAATCAGGACGGAACTCAATTCATTCTGATACCAACTCTCATTTGTACCAACAGGCAAGTCTAGATTACTCCACCATCACCACCACCACTGTGCAGACTGTTTTCTTCATAAATAGACATGATCTTACTTTAATCAGATCTCCACTTACCTATCATCTTCCCCAAAAAGCCTTCACTGCTCTCCTATGGCTAAATTGACACTTCTCCCTGTACGTCCAGGTGTTTTTACCCCATTTTGGAACTTAGCAAATTGTACTGAATTTACCTCTGCATTTACTTTACTGTCTCTCCTTCCAGACTGTATGTTCCTTAAAGGAAGGAAGTGTTTTGTTCAAAGAACCTTACAAAGTATTTATCGCATCTAAAAATATGTTAAATTATTATGATGCTGGTAGTTGTAGTGACAGTGTAGTAGTCATGGTGAGTTGGAGAGGACAGATTTAGCAAAATAAAGGGGAAAGTTACCTCAATAGGAGTGATTGTTGAAGTTATATGAGGTGAATGATATCATTACAAAGGGTAGAGAGAGAGCAAATGGCAAGAGGACGTTCGGATCACACCTACGTTGTATGGGACTATCATTATGGCCCAGTGCAGAATCTGTTTCTTCGTCTTCCTTTGCCTGTCAATCTTACAAGCTCAGTTTCTCTCCCTCATGTGCAACCTATCTGTTGGATGGTTGTCAGATCTATTTTAGACGCTCTATATTTGATATTATATTTGAGAGACAAAAAAAGACCCTTAACATAGAAAGTGAACCAGTAACAACTATTATAAATTAAACAAACTAAATTATGTACTCACTAATTGTTACTCCTAACAGATAGTAGGATTGGAAGGAGTTACTTATAAGTTATGTGCAGTTTGAAAATATGTATTTAATAGACATTATTTTTATAATAAAGATTACAAAAATATAAATTCTACAAAATTTTCTTTCTTCTGGGTAGAAACTGAAGAATTAAAAGTATTTTAAGGGGACACAGCTTTGAAAAGGTTGTAAAACACTGACAGGTTGGTAAACTCAGAAGGCCAAAGCCCTATATTTTTTTTATTTACCTTTTTATCTCAGAACCTAGAACACCAAGGTAATGTTACATAGTTATACAGGGTGAGAAGAGCTGAATAATTATTTTTGACTGAATAAAAGAACATATTTTACATGCTAATTTAGTTGTATATGTTGCTCTTAATCTTATTCTTTAAACGTAATAGTTGTTTTTAATTATCTCTATGCTACCCTTTTTTGCTGAAGAACTCACTTTTTATCTAATATAGGATAGAGATTCATGGTCATAAAATTCCAGGAATAACTAATATGCATCCTGGTTACATTTTGCCACAGTTCAGGCTAATTAAGGGGAAAGAAATGATGAGTTATAACTATAGAATAAACATTAGACAATAACAAGATTTAAAAACATGATAGAGAAAAGAGCAAAATAGAGTAGTGTGCTTTCTGATATTCAATCCTCAGTTGTATAACTTTTGTAGAATTCCCTCTCTAATTGCATTTAATCTAATGAGTTCCTATGTTATTTCCAATCCCCTTGCATGCAAAGGAAGGTTCATAATTCCTCAACAAAAAAAAACAAAACAAATCTCACAAGGTAAATCTTCTTTGTGTCTCAAACGAGATGAAGACCTTATTGATTTACTAAAAGTTTTTGTTTACACTGGGAATTTTTTTCATTATCTTTAACAGATGCAGGATTGCAGAAGTAATTTATTTTCCATTTCAACTTCCAAAGGGATTTTATCTTAAAGAAATTAAATTCAGATTGTAAAAAAAAAAATCAAATTTTAATGTTTAAATGAATGTGAGAACTACTTTTGTTTTCTATTTCCTAATGAGAATCTCTTTTAAAATTATTATTTTCTGTCCTGAATTCCCCCGCCATTTCCATTTCTTTTGCTCCCTTAAAATGGGTATCAACTGAGATTAGGTTAATACTAAGGAGGTGATTATTAGACAATGCTTCTTGTGTTCAGGAAGCTTCAGTCTGGAGTACTCTCATGGTAGATATGATTTCAAGTTCTCTCAATTTGAAGGCCTGATATTATATATTTTGCCAGTACACCAAACTTATAAAGACTATCAGTTACTTGGATCCTGAGAGACTAGTGAAGTAAAGTGAATATCAACTTTTTTTTTAATAGAGAAATATATCTGCCATTCTACAGGACTTTGGGCTAAATTTGATGCTAATAACATGAATCAGATAAATAAAATGACTTGTCAGGTTCACATGGCTAATAAATGGTCCAGCTAGACTTTGAGTTTCTATCATTCAGAACACCTATCATGATATAAAATACCCTTTTTCTGCCCTTTCTAGTCCTTGGACCCCTTTTTCCAGTTCTTTATTCTCATTAATTTGTAAAAGTTCTCTTTTAAAAATGAGATTAGAATGTTGTTTTAGAATGAACATGCATTAAGGGCATGTATTCATCTGAAACACAGTAGTAAAGTACTGTTGCACAAAAATACCACTTACAATGAGAACTGTACATTAGTGCTGCAGTACAGTTTGTGTGCACTGATGTCTCTTGGGCAATAGGCTAATTTTAGGTTTTACAGTGTAATATTTATACCTGAAATGTTTGAGGAAATGTATAATAGCTGTGCATTTTATTTCACTTCATACTGCTTTGATTTTTATTTTTAGCAAAAACAAATCTTTAATAATAATGTATTTAACAAAATAGAAGATCCTCTTAGAAACTTAATTTCCAAGCATGCATTGTTAGAAAAATGCCAAGCACTGTGTGTGTGTGTGTGTGTGTGACAAAGTCACAAGCAATTCAAACTAATGATTAAATGAAGTAAGTCTTAAATTGTACAATATTGATTTAATATAAACATTTATTAAATATGTCAGTGAATAAGGACACATTTATTATCAACCAAAATTGCACAAACATTTAGAATTATATAAGTACAATGATTTAGGAAAACTAAGTATCATTTTAGGAAAAATGTCCAAAATGAAGTGTCACTGAATTATACATATTATTAGTATGTGAATGGGACCCAAGTTAGGCAGAGTTACAGTCCTAGGTACAGGCTTCTTACTTCTGCCTTCTTTTCCTCTCCTAATTCCTCTAAAAGCCCCTTGTTCCTTTTCCCTCTGCTGTTTTCATGCGACAAAAGTGAATTGGACTGCACTTCTAAGTTTTCCAGTCCTTCATCCCATCTGCTGAGCATTACAACTTTGTGCTCAGGAAGCCTCTGACCTTAGCTAAGTGTTCCTTCTAACCTTCGCTCAGCTTCAGCACCTACTATGAATTATTTTATTTTAAACCTTCCCCTCTCCCCTGAGTTTCCACCTTTATTACCATTACTATATGACAATTATTTCTTAATTTGATGGAGAAAAAGAATCTGGAGATATTGAAGGTGGTAAGAATGATGTCCTCCTCTTGTTCAAAGATAATCCAGCCTCCAGGCTATGACTTCCCCTGCCTCCAGGGATGCTAGTCAATTTGCCCCTCACTCTCTAAGCTCAGCTTGGCCTTCTCTGTAGGCTACTTCCTCTCGGCTTATAAACATGCTCAATTATAGTCATTCAAAAAAAACTTTCATATACTTCTGCTCGTTGTTCATCTTTTAAGATCTGCTCAAAAGGGGAAAAAAAAGTTCTGCCCAGTGTCTTTCCTTCTCCTTTAGCCTTATTTCATTTTATTGTTGTATTTTTTAAATAGACTTTTTCTTTTTTAGAGCAGTTTAGGTTCACAGCAAATTTGAATGGGAAGCACAGCTCACCTGTGAACCCAGACATGCCCTCCCATACAAATGTAGAGCCTCCTCCATTATCAACATGCCACACTAGCGTGGTGTATTTGTTACAGTAGGCAAGTCAAAATTGACACATCATTATCACCCCAGATTTACAGTAGATGAATCAAGATTGACACATCATTATCATCCCGGTAATTATGTATTGTAATTCTATGGTTTTTGACAAGTATATGATTATGTGAATCAACCACTGAAGTATCATATGAAGTAGCTTCATTGTCCTAAAAATCACCTGTGTTCTACCTATCTATTTCTTCTTCTTCCCAAATGCTGGCAACTACTGATATTTTTCCTGTCTCTATAGCTTGCCTGTTCTAGATTGCCATATATTTGTAATCATACAGTATACAGCCTTTTCAGATTAGCTTCTTTCTCTTAGTAGTATTTAAGTTTTCTCTATGTCTTTTAATGATATGATAGCTCATTTATTTGTAGTTCTGAATAATATCTCATTGTCTAGACATACTGCAGTTTATCCATTCACTAATTGAAGAATATCTGTTTTTTTTCCAAGTTTTGACAATTATAAATGAAATTGCTACAAACATTCATGTGCAGAGTCTTGTGTGGATATAGGTGTTTAATTTCTATAGATAAATGCCAGAGAGCACAATTAATGAATCATATGGTAAGAGTTATTCAGTTTTGTATGAAACCACCAAATTGTATTCTAACGTGACTATGCCATTTTGTTTTCCGACTAGCAATGAATGAGAGTCCTTGTTGCTCTGCATACTTGTCAGCATTTGGTGTTGTCAGTGTTTTAAATTTTAGCCATTCTAATAGATGTGTGTCTTCTTGTTTAAATTTGCAATTCCCTGATATATGTTTAGTATCTTTTCATATGCTTATTTGCCAACTGGTGAGGTGTCTGTTCAGATCATCCCCATCCCATCTTTGTTTTAAATTAAGTTGTTCTTTTTCTTATTAAGATTTAATTCTTTTTTATATTTTAAATAGCATTCTTTAATTAGATATATATTTTGCAAATATCTTCTCTCAGTCTGTGGCTCATCTTCTCATTCTTTTGACAGTGTCTTTCACAGAGAGAACTTTTTAATATTGAAGAGGTCTAATATATCAATTTTTTAAATAGATTGTGCCTTTTATGTTTTATATAAAAAATCATCTACAAATCCAAGTTATGTAGATTTTCTCCTATATTATCTTCGAGGAGATTTAGTTTGCATTATCATTTAAATTTTTTTGTATTTTTAAGACTAATATATGACTGCTATGAAGTATAAAAATAATTCTCAGTATTTTTAGACTCATGTAAAGCTGTAGATTTAAAAAATGCACATACATATATTGTGTATGTACGTGTGTACATTAATATGTGCATATTACTGTCACATGCATATATAATATATATTTTGAAAACTGAGATTATATTTTACATGTTTATGATTTGTTTTCTCATGTATATAGTATACACACATTTTTTCATGAAAATATTTTCTGCAACATAATTTGTGATGTCTACACAGTATCTAATTGTGCCACGCTGTTCAATCAACTGCCTATCGAGCACTTATGTTTCTCATTTTTAACAATTAAAGCAATACTGAGATGAACACCTACATGTATTATGATTTTTTTATTTAAAAATGTTTTAAGGTTCTAGAACATAACCCAACCTAACATCACTATCTCTTTCATACATTTTAGACTTAATCATTACAATTAAGTAATAAAAGAAGAAACTGTCAATATATCTGCCTGTAAGTTAATTACATTTCACTTATTTTGAAATTGCACCCTAAAAAACCTAGAAGATATTGGGAGGAAAAGTGATAAAATGTTCAACTATCAAATAATATTAAATTACAAATACCTTTCTTTATTTTTTCCCCTTGATAACATATTTCCCATGAAATGAAATGGTTACTGTATCCTAAGACCCATTGGAAATTGAAGAAACTTCCATAATAGGAAAAGGCTGGTTAAAATAGAAGTCTTATGTAGGTAGGTATTAAAATGTCTATTAATAAACAAAAATCATCAGTTGATTTGAAGTGACTTTCAGGAGCTTTGTGATTCTGGCCATTGGAAGTCCTACACAAATAAAGTGCCAAGACCCCAGTCTGGGTGGCACACTTACTGTGCTTTTGTGGTGACATTCTACTGAGTCCCCCACGTCTGGTAAGTGACTCTGTGTGTATCTCCAGTTATCACCTTGGAAGAGAGTCCTGATGTTCAACTGCTGTGTCAAAGGAAATAAAGTGCTTAGATTTTTAAAAATGCAACTGTCATCCAAATAAATTATGGTTTATTCCTACCACCAGTGTACAAGAATGGCTTTGGTTATAATCTCAGCCAGCACCGGATGCAATTATTTTTCAGATCTTTGCCAATTCAATAGAAGAAAATGATATCTCAGTGTTGTTTTAACTGACATTTTTTGTTTGTACTAGGATTGAATGCTTTTTCATATATTTGTTAGTTATTTGTATTTTCGTCTTAAATGATTGCCTATTCTTAAGAGTTGCCTATTTATATGTTGAGAACATTGATCTCTTTCTTACTGATTTATATGACTTTTTAAGAATGTTTATTGTTGGCTCATGTTTAGCAAGATTCTTCTAAGTTTAAACCTGTTTGGTTATTATTTTTTAATATTAGACATTTTAAATGCCTATACATAAGATAAATGTAAGTTGTAAATATAGTAATGAACTAAAACCCTTGAAACTAAAATAAATATAAAGAACTAAAATCTTAATAAACACTAATAAATGTTGCATTCTTTTACTCTCTCTTATCCCTTTGCTCTGTCCAAAGGTGGTCACCACTACACAAAATTTTGTGTTTAAAATATCTTTATATTTTTAATAGTTTTATGTTTCATGTGTTTAAGCCACAGAAATATATTGCTTAATTTTTCTTTTGTGCTTTATAAAATTACCAAGATAGCAAAGTAATTAAGAGCAGAGGCTTTATGGCCAGATAGCCTGGGTTCAAATTTGAGAGTGTACCTTCCTAGTTTTGTAATCATACATGTTAGCGCAGCTCTCTGTTCCACCCTTTTTTCATTTGTTAAAGGAAGATAATAATGGTATCTACTACATATGAGTTGTGAGAAGTAAATAAATTAATGTGATGTCTGACATATAGTAAGGGCTATATAAGCATTTGTTAACATATCATCATCACTATTATTATTTTATGATACCTTCTGCACTTACTTTTTCAATCAGTATCTTTTCGAAGATTCACACATCTTGTTGTGTGTAGCTGTAGTTCTTTAATTTTAACTACTGATAATAATAATACAGTGTGTAAATATGCCACAATTGTCGCGACCCGCACAACAAAAGCTGTTCAGGGTAGAGGTGGCGTGGGATGAAAGAATCACAGGGTTGGGAGGACTGGCACAAAGCACCAGCAATTATATTGTAAAATAACATTCTTATATAGTTTTAGCAAGAAGAGCTATGTTTTCACAGGTGCGCTGATAGATCTCTGGCAGCCAGAAATATCTCAAGGCCGCTTCTCAAGCAAGGGCTGCCAGGGTACTTGCTTTCCCAGGCTAATCATGCAATATGAAATAGACAGTAAAAGCAGAAGCAGGCTTTGCCAGTGCTTCGGTTATAAAACAAACAAAAGCAGAAGCAGGCTTTGCCAGTGCTTCTGTTCATCTTCAGGCCATGCCTGTCTGACGTTTGTTCCCAACACACAATATATAGGACTATCTCCTGCTGGTGAGCATCTATTATATTTACAGATATTTTTGCTATTAGGGAAGATGCATTCTTTTTGTTGTTCCTCAATTGCTTAAGTACCTTCCCATCTCAGGACATTTGCACCAGCCAACTCTTTTTTGTAAAATATTCTTCTCCAGTTTAAATCCTCACCATCTTCAAATTTTCACTCAAATAACACTTAGTGAAACTTCCCAACCATGTAATTTAAAGATTTATTCCCAGAATTTCCTATGCTCTTCTCAGATTAATTTTTGTCATTTTAACCATCTTCTATTATATAATATAATTGATTTATTTTATTCATGGTAAACTTCATACAGGTAGGGATTTTGGTTTATATTATTTCTTGGTATATTTCTAGTGCCTGGAACACTGTAAGGAATGGCAATAAATATTTGTGATATGAGTAAATAGATGGATTCACTGCTTTCACTGTCTTCTGGTTTACTGTCGTTAGAGGTCCTCATCGGTTTGTACTTCCTTTCAAGGTGATTCATCTTGTCTCTTTATCCAGTTAGATTATTTTCTTTCTTTCTTTTTTTTCTTTCACAGTATCATATTGTGTCTGGGAATGGATTTCTTTTTATTTGTCCTACTTCGTATATGCTTCCTTATCCCTGCATGATTTGTCCCTCTCTCTTTTGGTTTTGGACTTCTCATTTGTTATCTTCCTCTATTAACTTTGTCCAGCCTAACTATCTGTGTCTGCAGATTTATACCTTCATCCGTCTTAGAAAATACTCAACATTCATGTCTTCAAATTATTTATATTCCATTCTCTACTTTTCCTTCTTGGACTCCAATTAGACATTTATGACACCTGTTTGTTCTACTGAGTCCCCCACGTCTGGTAAGTGCAACAAAAGCCGTTCTACAGTCTTTAGCCTTTAGAATCTTCTAGCATCTCTATGCTGCATTATGAGTAATTTCCTCAGATCCTTCTTCAAATCTGTGTCAGCTGAACTGAGTTTACTGTTATTGTAGCAATTATATTTCTAAAAGCTCTCTTTTTAATTTTTGCATAGTCTCTTTTTGCTTATTTCTATGACTGTCTGCTAGTTCTTTATCTCACATATATCATTATTTGTAATTACATATCTAAAGTTCAAATATATAAAATCTGTGATGGTCTATGTCTTTTATTCATTGTTTCTGATGACTCTCTAATAGTTATTCTCCTTTTTTCCCCATTGTGAATTTAATGATCTTTGATTATAAAATTATATTTTGTTTATATTAGGCTTTGAAAAACCTTGGAGCTGAAATTGAGGATGCTAATGATGCTTTCCTTCAACGAGTATTTACATTTGTTAGTTCAAAACAAACAACAAAAATCCATGAGTATTACCACTCTAGAACTGTTCCTCTCTCCTTCTAATTTCCCAGGTTTAATTTGGGAGAACCAGATTTATGTCCCTTACTTAGTTGCTGGCCTGATTGAATAATACCATTCCATACTTTCATGTGTGTATATTTACAGATTATTACTCCCATCTCAGTGACTTATTTTTTAAAGTTTGTCTTCCTTCCTCCCTTTTTTTCCCTCCTTGCCTTTCTTTTTATTATCCTTGGGGATTCTCCATATATCCTGTTTGCATGTTATATTTTATGCAGAATTTAGTTATTTTATAGTAATGGGACCTATCACAATATCTAGTTCACTATACAGCAGAAGGTGAAAGTTAATACCTTTTATTTGTTATTATTGTATTTACAGAAATTTTCATGACTGCGTTAGAAAAACATTTTTTTAATGATTTCTTCTGCCTTCACCCTGACATTAGATAAATATTCACATATATATTCTTTGGTTCTTTTACAATTAAAAGTTTTATATTTAGATCTTTAATATACATGGAATTTATTTTGGTATGTGGTTAATATAAATATCTAGCTGTATTTTTTCATAAATAACAAATATATCGCTTTACCAGTATTTATTAAAAATTGACCATTTCCCTACTGATTGAAATATTGCCTTTATTGTGTTTTAAATATTCACATGTACATGAGATTATTTCCAGGCTTTCTATGTTTTTTCATTGATATGATTATTATTCCAATACATTTAAAATGAGTAAGCTATGCATAATTTTCTACTTCCTACTTCTCTTTCATTCCTTTATCAGTTGCAATTAGGTTTCTGCTTCTACCATGTTTATAAACTTCTCTTGCTAAATTTGCAGATTCCCAGTACAAAGCTCATAATCTGGTGCCTGCTTCACTTGATCTCTCCGCAGTGCTGAACGTTACTGACCTCTTTCTTTCCTGATGTATTTAATCATCTTTCCTGACATTATAAAATCTCAACTTTTAATAAAGTTAATGAGGGCCAACATATTCCCCTGTCTAGAGATGGTTTTATCTTATTTAATGTTTTTTTCTAGAACAATTACTTAATTTGTTTGTTTGTTTATTTATTTACAGTAAGGCATATATATATTTGCACTGTGTTTTCACCTCCCATAGTTAGATTTCTTTCTGTCACCACATATTCAATTCCCTTTATCCTGTCTACCTCTCTCCCTCTTCCTCTCTGGTAACCATTAGTCTATTATCCGTGTCTATGAGTCTCTGTTTGTTTGTCCTGTTCATTTGTTGCCTTTAGGTTTATATCCCACATATAAGTGATATCATGTGATTTTCAACTTTTTCTGTCTGGCTTATTTCACTTAGCATGTTTTCGCAAATAGCATATTTCACCTCTTCTTATGACTGAGTAATATTCCATTGTATATATGTATCACAGCTTCTTTAGCCAGTCTTCTATCATAGCACATTTTGATTGCTACTATGTCCTGGACACTGGGAATAATGCTGCTATGAACATAGGTGTGCAAATATCTTTCTGGATATGGGTTTTCAAGTCTTAGGTGCAAATACCCAGTAGAGGGATTGCTGGATCATATGGTAGATCAATTCTTAGTTTTTTGAGGAACTTCATAGAGTTCCCACATAGTTTTTCATAGTGGCTGTACCAATTTGCAGGCCTACAGAGATGGTTTTAGAATCATAAAAATGTTAGCAGTGAAAAGTTTCAAATCATCAGTTATCCAAACAATAGTATTACAATCACTTAGAAAGAGTTTTAAAAGTGCATATTCCTAAGCCCTGCTAACATGTAAATTCTGATTAAGTCTGAGATAAAGCCAGAAGCTAATTTTAAATGTTACTTGAATGATTCTGACACATATTCAAATTGTGAATCATTAATCAGTTCAACCCCATTAGTGCATAAATCCATAAACTGACACAGTTGTCACAAGAATTTTTAAATGAATAGAACATTTGACTTTATCTAGCCAAATCTCTTATTTTGCAAATTATTAATCTGAGATGAAAAGTAAATAACACTGCTATACAAGTGACAAATCTTGAGATATAAGTAAATTTTTCAAAGTGACATAATTAGCAAATTACGGAGCTGAAATTCAATCCGATGTAGTCTAACACCATGAACTATGAACTTGCTCTACTTTTCTTCTGCCCAACTCCTATCTTGCTCCCTCGCCTCCTGAATACACACAACAATCTAGACAAAAATAAACAAAACTTTGATTCCCATCATTGGGCTTTAAGGGAGGATGGAAAAGAAAGTGTTGTGAAAGAAAATTACAAAAATCATTCCAGGAGAAAGAAGTGGTAATTCTTTAAATAGCTCTTTTTCTTTCAAAATATTTCTTGTTTGTGACTCAAAATTTAAATCCTTACAACAAGCAATTATTCCACCAAAACTTATTGAGCCTTTGCTGAGTGTCTGATACTCCACTGAAGGAATAGAGAATGATACACATGGTGCCTTTCCTCACTGGGAAAACAAATAATCAGGCAATTTAAAAAGCAGATGGTGAAAATTACTCTCATTACTCATGTCAGAACCCTGGCTGCTACATTTTGAGAAAAATATTTTTTAAAAAGTGTCTAAACTTTGCACACTGGATTAAATGGGAGTTTTTCTTCAGCTGATATCTGAAGCATTACAGAAAACAAATAGGGTTAGAAACAATAAGAGTGTTCTAGAAAAAGAAAAGTAAATAGAATGTAACCATGGAGAAAGCCTCGCTGTTCAATAAACAAAATGTATTTTCAAGGAAAGATAGGCAAAAGAAAGCAAGAGAAACACCTATATACTCTATAAATTCTCAAGTTATTCTCTTACCATTTTTGAAAATCTAAGTTGGATAAATATATGTCTTATACAACATAATACCTTGTAGTGAACTAAAATTTTTCCCGCATGTGAGTTTCTTGAAGTTTTTTAAAGAATAATTCAATAAATACAATCGGAGTATCCATTAAAGAGGTAAAGAAATTTCAGTACAATGGGATCTGTACCACAATAGGGTAGGCACGAAATGCTGTGAGCACTTATCTGAGGGTCATCTTCTCTTCTTTCTGTCCTGAAAAGACTTCCAGAGGTTCTGGACAACCTACTCCTGAAGGAGAAATAGGTTGAGAAAGGCAAAGGAAGAGGGTACATCAGGGTTTTCCAGGCTGGAAGAAGAGCTTGTGGGAAAGTCTGTAAAGGAATAAGAACTTATTAAACTGGGGAAGTTTAGTATAACTTTAGTTAGACTGCTGGGAAGAAGGCATAGAGGAGGGGGTTGTAGTGAAAGATCAGGGTAGAAAAGTGAACAAGGTCAAAATATTAAGATCCTTGTTCAGCATACTGTGGAAATTTGGTTTTATCTTAAAGACAATTTCAATGAACAGAGTAAACCAAGGTAAATATGATTTTACTAGAAGCATGGACAGAGCACTTTGGTTGCAGTGTGGAGAATGGGTTTTAAGGGGGAAAGATAAGAGAGGGAGAAGCCAGTTAGGAGGCCAATGTCCAGATGAGAAATGATGGTGCCAGGAGAACAAGAATCTTCAGCACATAATAAATTGTGTGTGGAGGACAATTAAAGAGAGAGGAATCACAGAAGACAACAGTTTGAAGTTTTAGTAGTTAGAGGATGGTGCCATTCACGATAACAGAGATCACAGGAAGAGATGAGAATTTGATAGGCTTGGAGATATTGCTCTGATAGGTTGATTTTCACATGTTAAGTTTAGGTGTCTGTGGAGTATTTAAACAAAGATATTAGACAAATATATGTCTGAAGTTGAAATGTGAACTCTAGTATCTAAGGTTTCTATGAAAAATATTTTTCTATAACCAGAAAAGTTGTATCTGCTATGAACTAATAAACCTACTTTAAAAAGGTGTAAATATTTCTTCTAAATAGTTCTTAAATTAAATACTGGGAGGGAAGAAAGAGAGAAAGGAAGAACAAGAAGGAAGAAGGAAGTGAAGAGAGTAAATTTCACAACTATAAGGCTCCCATTACTGTGCTACAAACCGACATTTGCATTAACTTCTTCCCAATAACCCTATTAAGTAAGGTAATGCTTTTTTTTTTCAGGGAAACCTTAACCTCCTTGTTCCTGAAGCTGTAGATTAGTGAACTGAGCATAAGCATGACTATTTTAGAGCACACAATAGACACTTTACTCTTGTCCATGGACAAAACAGAAAAAGGATGAAGGTACATGAATGTTTCTGACCTAAAGAAAATAGAAACAACCATTATGTGTGAGCTACAAGTGCTGAAAACTTTGGATCTTCTACCAGTGGAATGCATGCATGGGATGCTGAGGAGAATGAAAGTGTAAGAGACAATGATGATGAGGCTGGAGACACCTACACCAAAGCCCATAACAATAACTACCAGTTCATTTATGTGATGCTGGTGCAGGAGAGCTCCAGGACGTGGAAGATCTCACACATGTAGTGGTTTGAACATCAGCCTCAGCATGCATCCTGTGTGGGCTCAGGGACCAAGAAATGCCCTCACATAAACAATCACAGCCAGCAGAGAATAGATATAAATCGACATGGTGACAGTGTGCAGCAAGGGCTTGCATAGGCCATCAATGTCAACATATAGAAGTCTGCACTGCCACAGAAGCAGTAGACAAATGAGACTACATCAAACTAAAAAGCTTTTGCATTTTGCAAAGGAGAACATCAACAAAACAAAAATGCGACCTACTAAATGGGAGAATATATTTTCAAGTGATATATCGAATAAGGAGTTAATATCCAAAATATATGAAGAACTCATAGAGCTCAACATCAAAAATGAAACAAAACAAATTCTAATTAAACAATGGGCAGAAGACTTAAATAGACATTTCTCCAAAGAGGACATATAAGATAGCCAACAGAAACATGATATATGTTCAACATCATTAATCATTAGAGAAATGCAAATCAAAACCACAGTGAGATATCACTTCACACCTGTCAGAATGGCTATTATCAATAAATCAACAAACAACAAGTGTTGGCAAGAATGTGGAGAAAAATAAATGTGCACTGTTGGTGGGATTATAAATTGGTGCAGCCATTATGAAAAACAGTATGATGGTTCCTCAAAAAATTAAAAATAGAAATACCATATGACCCAGCAATTCTACTTCTAGGTATTTATCCAAAGAAATCCAAAATATTAATTTGAAAAGATATATGCACACCTATGTTTATTTCATCATTATTTATAATAGCCTATATATATGGAAGCATCTTAAGTGTCCATTGATAGATGAATGGATAAAGAAGATATGGTATGTATATAAAATGGAATATTGCTCAGCCATAAAAAAAGAGACCTTGCCATTTGTTGTTAACAACATGAATAAACCTAGAGAGAATTATGCTAAATGAAATAAGTTAGATAGAGAAAGACAAAATACCATATGAACTCTCTTATATGTGAAAGTAATCAATCAATCAACCAAACTCGTAGATACAAAGAACAGATTGGTAGTTACCAGAGATAGGAGGTGGGGGTAGGGTGGGAGAAATGGGTGAAGGAGTTCAAAAGGTAAAAAGAGAAAAAAATAAGATAGATAAAAAACTAAACAAAAACACCTTAAAATTTAAAAACAAACTCCAAGCAAACAAAGCAGATATCACCAAATTTATGCACAAAGTCCTTAATTAAAAAAAAGTTTTTCTGAATATATAAAGACTATACTAAAAATGTTAACCAAAATGCATTTTATTCAATCCATTCATTCATTCATTCATTCATATAATATTCAAAACCTTTATTTAAGTATAAGGCCATGGGGCTAGGAAGAAGAAAACAAATTAACTAGTTCACAAAAACCTAGCTATCAAGTCTATTGACTTTGTTATGGAGATATAGTTAACTCCACCAATTCTGTATTTGCAAATTACCCTATTTATTAAAATGTTTCTGTGACTCCAAATTAATACTTATGGTGCTTTCCTAGTTTTTTCACAGCAATGCAGAGCAGTGAAAAAATTGAGTTGCCTGATGTGCATGTTCTCAGCTGAGGTCAAACAATCTGAAGGGGAAACCTCTGCTGTCTTGTTTCTGTTCTCACACTGCAAACAATTGTCCTTAGTGTTGTCTATTTAGTGCTACACTTTCCCCATTTTTCTGCTTTTCTTGGTAGTTTTGATGTATGCCCCAAGAGTGCTGAAGTGATCTTTGGTGTTTCTAAGTGCAATAAGGTGGTGTTGTGCCTTCTGGAGAATTTAAGTGTGTCAGATAAGCTTTGTTAAGGCATGATTTATAGTGCTGTTGTGTATGATGAGTTCAATGTTAATGAACCAATAGTATATACTAAACAAGGTGTCTCTATACAGAAATACACATAAGGATACATATCTATCTGTTGGCAAACATGTAATGACTGCAGGCTCACAGGAACTTAACCCTGTATTTCCAGTAAGAGCAGTGGTTCAGCATTTCAGTGTTCATGGTGACTTTATAGAATATGACATCCACAAATAATCAACTGTGTGTATAATATTTTGTGAGAGAGAGCATTATTCATTATTTTCTCCATAAGAAAAGAATAATTAAGTTAACATATGAAAAATTGGGAGTTCAAATGGGGGTAAGATACAGACAACAAGGTGTGCAATAAGGAAGGGAACAGCATTCCAGGAAGGAAAAAAAAACCTAAAGATTAAAATCAGAGTTCTGTCAAAAAATGTTAATCTGTTCACATTTTCTAACTCTATCCAGGGGTCAAGGGTAGTCAGCTCTTGCCCCTGGCCTTTATCCTAGGTAATTGTCCTTTTCTAGTTTGTGTTTTATGTTTCTGTTATCTTTGTCGTTCCTAGCAATAACTGCCAAATTGTTCATTTTCACCATTAAAAAAATAAAATAATTTTTTTTTTAGTCCAAGGCAAGTTCCTAATACTGTGACTTATGTACAGAAAGCTAAAGTCATGGTGACTGCATTATGTGTGCAAATATGCAAAGAAACAGTGGCCAACTACTTATTCATTCTCCCCTTACTTGAACATAGTTGCTTCGTTCTTCAAAATCAGGTCTATTCTGATCTCCAGAATAATGCTTATCTAGGCAAGTGAGATATAAAATGCTCTTACCCTATATTCTGGAACTCAATACAAAATTACTTACAGCTAAATCACCTCTGAACGTGAATTAAAATTATGATACTTGATTCTGACTCAATTGTTATAATTTATGATACTTCTGGAGATTGGAGCACAATATTTTCTCTATGCCTAAATATACCAATGTTTCTATGTTCCTAAATTATTATAATAACACAAATGTAAAAAATAATTTTTAAGAAGATTATTTAAGAAAAGATTTTATCAAGAATTAGAAAAGTTTGGGAACACAAAATTATATGAGATGAAAACTATACCTTCTTTACAATAACATAAACCTAAGCAAAATGATGTATGTATGGCATTCTCCAGAACTGTATGATATTGTACGATGTTGTATATTGGCTTTTCTCCTCCCACAACTTGTGGCAATTCTTCACTGGGTTGGTAAAGAGAATTATCTTTTCCCTGGCTTGGTCTGGATAACTTTGTATGTGTTACTTTGCCTCTTCTGCTTTCCTCTGCGTGAGGCATTCTGGGCTAAGAAGACTGTTCCTTATACTTGGACATTTTGATTTTGAGTTAGTTTTATGTTCAATTTAAAAAATATAATAAAAGTTTTGTAGACTTAATTTATTGTGAAATTTATCATAAATACATACTTAGAAGTATATAAAACATATACTTTAAGTAATTTTTATATGAACAGCATATAACCAACATGCACATGTATAATTAGAATACTGACAGAACCCCAAAGCCTTCTGTGTGCCCCATTCAGCCATTCTTCATCCTGACTCTATTGCAATCATTTCCTGGCTTTTTTTTGTAGCTTTGTCACCAACTCAGGGCCTCATTGTCATTTGCATCCAGCCCACAGAAGGTTAAAGAGAATGTGGAAAGGGCACATGCTGGTCCTGGAATGGTGTCCATCATGTCTAGAACTCAGTCAAATGTTGCAGCTTGCTGCAAGAAAGACTGGGGAGTGTGTGTCCTGGAAAAAGAACAGCTAGTAATCTCTGCCACACCACATGAATTATATCTGTCTGTGCCTATCAAATATCATTGATGTGAAGATTAAATAAGATGTCAAATTTTGAAACTTAGTGTTGACCCTGGAACTCAGTAAGCATCAATAACAGTGATGAGCACTGCAGGCTGCCTTTACTTGTTTCCATTTATTATATAAGCCAGTATAAAATATATATTTACAGATTCTGAATTAGTCAATAGAGATGTTAAATGTGAAATATAAAAGATATAGGACATTATTTATTTATTTTTTTGGAGCCCCAGAATCAGATACACAAAAAAATGAAAGGCTATACTGTGTTCATGGATCAAAATAATTAAAATTGTTAGGATGTCCATAGTACTTAAGGAATTTACAGATTCGATGTTATTCCTATTATAAGACCAATGGTATTTTTTACAGAAATAAAACAATCCAAAAAATTTAATTTGAGTCAGAGTTATATGTGATGAGAAGCCACAAAAGAATTATTTTGGTTGATTTATATTTTACATACATTAAGTGTTGTACAAACTTTTAGCTTTTTCAGAAATATAAAAAAGTGTCTATGGCCATGCTACCCTGAACAAGCCTAATCCTGTCTGATCTCAGAAGCTAAGCAGAGTCAGGCCTGGTTAGTACTTGGATGGGAGACCATCTAGGAAGACTAGGTGTTGTAGGCATAAAAAAAATAAGGGATTGTAAACTGACAAGGTTCTTGCAATCTGTGAGATCAATCAAGGATTGCTTCGCTTAAAAAAATAAAAATTAAAAAAAAGACTGTTGGAGAATGTTTACATTTCAGAGACTACAAGGTATAATGAGCAAGACACAGGCAAGGTGATAATACTTAAAATTTAAGCTTAAGTCTGCACAAATTCACCTTTCTATTATAATAAATTGAAGTTTCTCTTTTCAATGTTTACCAAAAAGGAGTAAAAATGTTACTAAAGTATTCATTTGTTAAATACTATATTGTTATTTAATATCTTGGGAATGTAAACTTCCACCTAGAAAATTTTACCTACAAGTTACAGAAGGCTCAATTAAAAAAAACCATTTGTAATGGGAGCTTATTTTTTTTCACCTGGCAATAACACACCCCAAACACACCCCAAAACAAAAGCAAGCATCAAAGCAAAAAAACTCCCTTCATATGTACTTTATTTCATAAAATAAATCATCTCCAGAAGCCAATGGATGATTTCCCTTTATGTCTCTTCATTTGTATGTCTATGCCATGAGGTCAACCTAGCTGCAAGGAGTATTGACAAAAATGAGAACCTCCAATTTTCAGCTTCTATCAAAAAAGAAAGTTCTGGCATTAAGGAATTGGAAATAGGAATATCAGGTAGAACAGCAGCACAACCTGCCACAAACAAAAAGCTTATGAGAGATATCTGTAATAGGATATTGTGTTTTTTCAACTTGAATATAGAATATACTTTTTAAAAGTGAATTTACTTTCTTTTAAGCTTTATATTGACTCAATTGCTTTGGGATATCCAACACATTTTATAGATACATATATATTTGCATGTGAAAATAAACATACATAAATATCTACTACTTATATGTGGTGGGAGGGGGAAGAGCATCATTCTATAGTAAGAACCATCTCTTATCAGTAAAAAAGCATCAGTCCCTTTGAAAGTTTTAAAATTACTCAAAATAAGGAGTACCTCCAAACACAAAACAAATGATTTATACTACAAAGATTAGGGTTTTTTTTTGTCTTTTTCTTTTTGGCATGGCGACTCTTAAAAAAAAAACAGATGAAACAGACAACTAGGTACTGATTTTCTGATTAATCAAATTAAAATTATAACTTGAAATTTTAAGTTTCTTTAAAATTTTTTCTTAGCTTTATATCTGTAGTTCAGAATCCTCCCACTATATTGTATAATATTTGAAACTGCTAGAATAATTAAATTAGGTAAGAAAAGAAATATTTATGATGTAATGTTTTGAAAAAAAAATCCAAAATAAAGAGAAAATTGTTAATTATAGGAATTAAGGTTAGAAATCCCCCCAAGGAAACTCCACAACTGATTATGCTATTAAAAAAGAAACACTAGGCTGTCTTCATGGACATCCCTGGAGCAACCAAAATTGTGCATCTCAAAAAAAGTATAACTAACTATAAGGCTTAAAATGGAAGTTATGATTAAAAGCTGGCTAGCCCAACTGTATTTTTCTCTTAAAATCTGAGTAAAGGTGAAGAAGCAATCTAAGACTTATGTGACCAGTCCATTCAATTTTCATTCCTCTGCTCAAAAACAAGTGGCCATGATTGAAAATTGTTCTTTCCTTTCCTCAAATCTTGCCACAATTTGAAATTTCTGAACATATTAAAAGAATAGAAATCCTGAGTGTAAAGTAATAAACAACTGACTTTTTGCAAACCAGAACTCAGAAATGTGTCGTAGCAAACTATTCTATCAATGACCCACTTATAAGGAAAATGTGTTGCCTCTTAAATTTGCTGGTTCATAAATTGTCTACACAGTCTAGAACATAGCTCATGGTAAAAAAGAGAAAGAACACCATTTCTTTAAGAGAAAGCCTATTTAAAACTTGAACTGCTCTAGAATAAAAAATTTCTTCTGTATCAAAACTATGACAGTGTAAAAAAATTAATCTGTGTTAACTATTTCTATGAATTAAAGAATAGAGTTAAGTAGGTCCCTGTCATCGAAGGGAATTCTTCTGAATTGGAAATGAATGTCTCAGCAATAGTTTAAGTAAAAAGCTCTTTCCAACGAAGACTTTTTTTAGACAAGATTTAAACTAATTTAAAAAAAGAAAATGTTCTCAGTTATATACCAAAAAGTTTGTAAAAATATTTTTAAAAAATCAAATTAAGATCTTTGACATATATAATTTTGAAAATGCAAAACATATTATTAATTTTAATATGATAAAAAA